>SJYA01000900.1:97338-109455 GCA_006410615.1 Neotragus moschatus | reverse complement strand
ATGTTTTTCTGGAACTCTCTTGCTTTTTCCATGATCCAGCAGATGCTGGCAATTTGATCTCTGGTTCCTCTGCCTTTTCTAAAACCAGCTTGAACATCAGGAAGTTCACGGTTCACATACTGCTGAAGCCTGGCTTGGAGAATTTTGAGCATTACTTTACTACTGTGTGAGATGAGTGCAGCTGTGTGGTAGTTTGAGCATTCTTTGGCATTGCCTTTCTTTATGACTGGAATGAAAACTGACCTTTTCCAGTCCTGTGGCCACTGCTGAGTTTTCCAAATTTGCTGGCATATTGAGTGCAGCACTTTCACAGCATCATCTTTCAGGATTTGAAATAGCTCAACTGGAATTCCATCACCTCCACTAGCTTTGTTCTTAGTGATACTTCCTAAGGCCCACTTGACGTCACATTCCAGGATGTCTGGCTCTAGGTGAGTGATCACACCATCGTGATTATCTGGGTTGTGAAGATCTAGGGGCCCTTAAAGTTTATTCATTCTGTAATGATTAGGTATTAGTTTTTCACAATAAAGAAAAACACACTACAGTTATTTTAATAAATGGAAAAGAATAATTAATTTGGAAGTTTGTGATAGATTAAGCAAGGAAGTTAAGGACAGTCATGGAGACATGGAGGAGAGACCTGCCAGGAACCTGTGGTAACAGTCTGTAAGTAGGGTAGTGGTGTAGGAGGAATAGAAAAGAAGAACTAAGTCAGGGATTTTGTAAAGGAGTAAACTGGCATGACCTCCATGAGTGGGCATGGAGAGTCGAGGGAAATTTCAAAGAAGCATAAATTGAAAACATTTGTTAGTTAACCTCCTCACCACTGCCCCCTATCAAGTGAGTAGTGAGTTGGATTAAATGAATCCAGTCATTAAATGAGTGACTATTTAGCATTAATATAGCAGTGCATATAAGCATCTGTCAGCTTTGTAGTCTCTTCGGGGAATTATGTGTTCAGGTTAATGAGTCCTGCCTGGGAATCTAGAAGGGAAATAGACATGCTCCATGACAGTCATCTTGTGACAAGCTGCAGTGATGCTATCAGGGGACTTGGGTTCTAGGCTCTGCTCTGATGTTGAAAATCTTTGAACTAAAATTAGGTCATCCATGCAGTGGAACCAGATAGAAAGCCCAGAAATAAACCCATGCACCTATGGGTACCTTATATTTGACAAAGGAGGCAAGAATATACAATGGGGCAAAGACAACCTCTTCAATAAATGGTGCTGGGAAAACTAGACAGGTACATGTAAAAGAATGAAATGAGAACACTTCCTAACACCATACACAAAGATAAACTCAAACTGGATTAAAGACCTAAATGTAAGACCAGAAACTGTAAAACTCTTAGAAGAAAACATAGGCAGAACACTCAATGACATAAATCAAAGCAAGATCCTCTATGACCCACCTCCTAGAATAACGGAAATAAAAAGTAAACAAGTGGGACCTGATTAAACTTAAAAAGTTTTTGCACAGCAAAGGAAACTATAGGCAAGGTGAAAAGACAACCCTCAGAATGGGAGAAAATAATAGCAAATGAAACAACTGACAAAGAATTAATTTCCAAAATATACAAGCAGCACTTACAACTCAATACCAGAAAAACAAACAACCCAGTCAAAAAGTGGGAAAAAGACCTAGACAGCGATTTCTCCAAAGAAGACATACAGATGGCTAACAAACACATGAAAAGATGCTCAGTATTTTTCATTATTAAAAAAATGCAAATCAAAACTACAATGAAATATCACCTCACACCGGTCAGAATGACCATCACCAAAAAGTCTACAAACAGTAAATGCTGGAGAGGGTGTGGAGAAAAGGGAACACTCTTACGTGGGAATGTAAATTGATACAGCCACTGTGAAAGACGGTATGGAGATTCCTTAAAAAACTAGGAATAAAACCACCATATGACCCAGCAATCCCACTCCTAGGCATATACCCTGAGGAAACCAAAATTGAAAAAGACAGATGTATCCCATTGTTCAGTGAAGCACTGTTTACGATAGCTAGAGCATGGACTCAACCCAGATGCCCATCGATAGGTGAATGGGTAGAGAAGTTGTGGTGCATATACACAATGGAATATTACTCAGCCATAAAAGGGAACACCTTTGAGTCAGTTCTAATGAGGTGAATGAACCTGAAACCTGTTATACAGAGTGATGTGAGTCAGAGAAAGTTAAATATCGTATTCTAATGCATATATATGGAATAGAAAAGTGGTAATGAAGAATTTACTTACAGGGCAGCAATGGACAGACATACATAGAGAATAGACGTATGGACATGGGGAGAGGGGAGGAGAGGGTGAGATGTGTGGAAAGAGTAACATGGAAGTTTACAATACCATATGTAAAACAGATAGCCAGTGGGAATTTGCTGTATGGCTAAGAAACTCAAACAGGGGCTCTGTATCGACCTAGAAGGGTAGGATGGGCAGGGAGATGGGAGGGAGGTTCAAAAGGGAACGGATATATGTATACCTATGGCTGATCAGGTTGAGGTTGGACAGAAAACAGCAGAGTTCTGTAAAGCAATTATCCTTCAATAAAAAATAAAAAAAATTAGGTCATCCATGAAATAGATCACCGTGCGTGTTGTGTGTGTGCCTGCGTGCGCTCGCACGTGCAGGCATGCGTGCGCATCCCCTTACCAGCGGCACTTCTGTGTATTCTGATATGCTGCCCTTTATAGTGTTAGTACATGTCTGCTGCATTTTGCGAGTCAAAATACATTAACGGTAAGGACCCTGTCTTGTATTAACATTTCTAGAGTTTGACAGTGTTTGGGGCAAAATGAGTGCTCAATAAATGGTTATTGAATAATAAAGAAATGAATTTTCCCCTCCTTACCTGAAAAAGGTGAGGATGACAGTGTTCCCCTCCAGCGGTGTGAAATATTGTGAGCTGCTAGGTGGAGGGTTAAGGGCTAGGGCTTGTCGGCAGAGAGAATGAGTGCTGTCTCCCTGCACACTCTGAGCTGGCTCTGAATTTGTTTTTGTTGTTTGTTCTGAAAACACTGAAAGTAAAATGATACAAAAATCTTAGGAGGAGGACTTCCTCTGGACACTGGAGTCTTCCTCTTTTGAAGAAGCCCCTGAAGAACTTGCACCTAAATCATGCCTCCTCTTTCCACGGAAATCAAACCCACTGACTGGAGAGCCGGTGGCATCAGGCCCTGCTCTTGCCTAAATACAGTAGTTTTATCTTATTTTTCAGCCCTTTTAAACTCATAAATTAGGAGCTTTATGCTCAAACCCTCCACCCCCGTCATGTTTTTTTCCTCCTCATCTGCTTGTGTCTCTGTCCACCTTCATTTTTACTTTGCTGCTGTTTTCTGTTCTCTAAGGTTCATGTCATTTTAAAAAATAGCCCGTACTATAAAATTCATCCTTTACAAGTATACAACTTTGTGATTTTTTTTTTAGTGTATTCAGAGTTTGCAGCGATCACCACTGTCTATTGATAATTCTAGAACATTTTCATCACCCCCAAAGAATCCCTTATAAATAAACTGAGGTATATCCATATAATGGAGTATTACTCATATTATTTAGTGATTAAAAAGAAACACATTATTAAGCTCCAAAAAGGTGTGAAGGAACTTAAATGCATATTGCTAAGTGAAAGAAGCCAGTTTGAATAAGGTTACATACTACATACTATATGACTCCACTACATGACGTTCTGGAAAAGGCAAAACTTTAGATGGTAATAAAGGTCAGTGCTTGCCAAGGTTTCAGGTAGAGTGCAGGAGATTTTTCAGGTAGTGGAAATATTCTGTGTGATACTGCAATGGCAGATACGTGACATGATGCATTTGTCAGAACCCACAGAATTATACAACACAGAGAGTGAACTCTTAAGTAAACTATGGACTTATTAATACCAACATGAGGCTCATCAGTTGTAACAAATGTACCATGCTAATGCAGGATGTTAACAGAGGAAACTGTGTGGGCAGAGAGAGAGGATATATGGGAACTCTCTGTACTTCCTGCTGAATTTTCTTGTAAACCTAAAACAGATCTTAAAAACAATCTCTCATTTAAAAAACAAACAAAAAGCCCTTTAGCAGGCACTCCCTGTTCTCTCCCTCCCCTTCTCAGCCTTAAGCAACCACTGATACGCTTTCTGTTGCTATACCTTGCCTGTTCTAGACAGTCTGTATAAATGGAATCATATACCCTTTTGTATTTCCACTTCATTCTCTTGGCAGGTTTTCAAGGTTCAGTCATGTTTTACCACGTACCAGTACTTCATTCCCTTGTAAGGCTGAACAATGTTCCAGTATTTGGATCCACTACATTTTGTTACCCATTCATCAACCTTTGCACATTTGGTTGGTTTCCATTTTTTACCCTCATGAATAATGGTGCCCTGAACATGCAAAGATAGGCTCGATAAAGGACAGAAATGGTATGGACCTAACAGAAGCAGAAGATATTAAGAAGAGGTGGCAAGAATACACAGAGGAACTGTACAAAAATGATCTTCATGACCTAGATAATCATGATGGTGTGATCACTCATCTAGAGCCAGACATCCTGGAATGTGAAGTCAGGTGGGCCTTAGAAAGCATCACTATGAACGAAGCAAGTGGAGGTGATGGAATTCCAGTTGAGCTATTCCAAATCCTGAAAGATGATGGTGTAAAAGTGCTGCTCTCAATATGCCAGCAAATTTGGAAAACTCAGCAGTGGCCACAGGACTGGAAAAGGTCAGTTTTCATTCCAGTCATAAAGAAAGGCAATGCCAAAGAGTGCTCAAACTACCACACAACTGCACTCATCTCACACAGTAGTAAAGTAATGCTCAAAATTCTCCAAGCCAGGCTTCAGCAGTATGTGAACCGTGAACTTCCTGATGTTCAAGCTGGTTTTAGAAAAGGCAGAGGAACCAGAGATCAAATTGCCAGCATCTGCTGGATCATGGAAAAAGCAAGAGAGTTCCAGAAAAACATGTATTTCTGCTTTATTGACTATGCCAAAGCCTTTGACTGTGTGGATCACAAGAAACTGTGGAAAATTCTGAGAGAGATGGGAATACCAGACCAGCTGACCTGCCTCTTGAGAAACCTGTATGCAGGTCAGGAAGCAACAGTTAGAACTGGACATGGAACAACAGACTGGTTCCAAATAGGAAAAGGAGTACATCANGTATGCAGGTAAGGAAGCAACAGTTAGAACTGGACATGGAACAACAGACTGGTTCCAAATAGGGAAAAGACTACATCAAGGCCGTATATGGTCACCTTGCTTATTTAACTTATATGCAGAGTACATCATGAGATACACTGGGCTGGATGAAGCACAGACTGGAACCAAGATTGCTGGGAGAAATACCAATAACCTCAGATATGTAGATAATGCCACCCTTATGGCAGAAAGTGAAGAAGAAATAAAGAACTTCTTGATGAAAGTGAAAGAAGATAGTGAAAAAGTTGGCTTAAAGCTCAACATTCAGAAAACTAAGATGGCATCTGGTCCCATCACTTCATGCAAAATAGATGGAGAAACAATGGCTGACTTCATTTATTTATTTATTTATTTTGAGCTCCAAAATCATGCAGATGGTGATTGCAGCCATGAAATTAAAATATGCTTGCTCCTTGGAAANTTGGCTTAAAGCTCAACATTCAGAAAACTAAGATGGCATCTGGTCCCATCACTTCATGCAAAATAGATGGAGAAACAATGGCTGACTTCATTTATTTATTTATTTATTTTGAGCTCCAAAATCATGCAGATGGTGATTGCAGCCATGAAATTAAAATATGCTTGCTCCTTGGAAAGAAAGTTATGACCAGCCTAGACAGCATATTAAAAAGCAGAGACATTACTTTGCCAACAAATGTCCATCTAGGCAAGGCTATACTTTTTCAGTAGTCAAGTATGGATGTGATAGTTGGACTATAAAGAAAGCTGAGTGCTGAAGAACTGATGCTTTTAAATTGCAGTGTTGGAGAAGACTCTTGAGAGTCCCTTGGACTGCAAGGAGATCCAACCAGTCCACCCTAATGGAGATCTGTCCTGAGTGTTCATTGGAAGGACTGATGCTGAACCTGAAACTGCAGTACTTTGGCCACCTGATGCGAAGAGCTGACTCATTTGAAAAGACCCTGATGCTAGAAAAGACTGATGGCAGGAGGAGAAGGGGACGACAGAGGATGAGATGGTTGGATGGCATCACCAACTCAATGGACATGAGTTTGGGTAGCCCTCAGGAGTTGGTGATGGACAGGGAGGCCTGGCATACTGCAGTCCCTGGGGTCGCAAAGAGTCAGACACGACTGAGCGACTGAACTGAAATGAACTGAATCACCTATTTTCCATCTGTTATAAAACTAGTAAATGATTAGATTTTAGGCCCAGGTGTTCAATTATTAATCACCACCGTATTGTCCCACTATTGTGAAACAGTTTCAACACAGAACTTCTGGAAGCCTTCACTGATATTCCACCAGCTTTTGATTCCTTAATCTGGAGTGTCCTTTGAGGCAAGCTAGTGTGGGTTCACTGCAAATAGCAGTCTTACTACTTCCATACATTCTGTACAACAATAGTGATGTCACACCAGGATGGGTCACAGGGATCTGTTGACAGATCAAAAATTTCATTTCAAGTGGCATAAAACAGGACTGTATCATCTGATCCCTCTTCTTTTCAGCTGATTCTTACATAAACTGATACAGCTTTTAGATTAATTAATGCACCTGCCACCATAAATATGACAATCATTCTGCTCTTTCTGATGGCACACATTTGGATTTTGTTTTATAGTGCATTTTTTCTCAAGAACTAAGATAGGACTTCCTTGGTAGTTTAGTAGTTAAGAATCCACCTGCCAATCCAGGGAACATAGGTTCAACCCCTGGTCCAGGAAGATTCCACATGCCGTAACCATGCACCACAGCAACTGAGCTTGGGCACCACAACTACTAAGCCTGTGCTCTAGAGCCCATGAGCCACAACTACTGAGCTTGCACACTCTAGAATCCACACTCTGCAACCAGAGAAGACACCACAATAAGTTTTCACACCACAACTAGAGAGTAGCCCCCACTCACTGCAACTAGAATAAGTTCATGTGCAGCAATGAAGATTCAGCACAGTCAAAAATAAATAAATGAGAACTAAGGACTTAAATAGTAGCTGAACTTTTTCTTTTAATTCTTGATGGGGTAATGATGAATGGATAAGAAATCTGTGGTACATATACATGATGGAGTATTACTCAGCCATTAAAAAGAATACANTGTGAGAGTTGAACTGTGAAGGCTGAGCGCCGAAGAATTGATGCTTTTGAACTGTGGTGTTGGAGAAGACTCTTGAGAGTCCTTTGGACTGCAAGGAGATCCAACCAGTCCATTCTGAAGGAGATCGCCCCTGGGATTTCTTTGGAAGGAATGATGCTGAAGCTGAAGCTCCGGTACTTTGGCCACCTCATGTGAAGAGTTGACTCATTGCAAAAGACACTGATGCTGGGAGGGATTAGGGGCAGGAGGAGAAGGGGACGGCCAAGGATGAGATGGCTGGATGGCATCACTGACTCGATGGACGTGAGTCTGAGTGAACTCTGGGAGTTATTGATGGACAGGGAGGCCTGGCGTGCTGCGATTCATGGCGTCGCAAAGAGTCGGACACGACTGAGAGACTGAACTGAACTGAACATCTGTGTACAATTTCTTATGTGGACGTATGTTTTCATTTCTTTTGGAGATATAACAAGACATAGAATTTCTGAGTCATATGGTAATTCTGTGTTTAATATTTTGGAGGAACTGGCAAACTGTTTCCCAAAGTGGCCACCATTTTACATTCCCATCAACCATGTATGAAGGTTCCATTTCTCCACATCTATACCAATACTTGTTCTTGGCTATCTTTTTGATTACGCAGCAGCAGCAGCCATCCTAGTGGGTTTGAAGAGGTATCTCATGATTTTGATTCACATTTCCCTAATGACGTTAAGCATTTTTTCATATGTTTATTGGCATATGTCTTTGGAGAACTGTCTGTTCAAATATTTTGCCCACATTCTAATTGGATTATTTAACTCTTTATTGTTGAGTGTGAGTTATATTCCGGGTATGTCTCTTATATGTGATTTACAGTTCTTTCCCATTGATCTGTCTGTCTGTCCTTGTGCCAGTTCCACACTGTCTTGATTCCTATTGCTCTCTAATAAGTTTCGAAATCGGAAAGTGGGAATCCTCTGCCTTTGTTCTTTTCAAAGAGTGCTTTGGAAAATTTGGGTCCATTGTATTTCCATATGAAGTTGAGGATTATCTTGTCAATTTATGCAAAAAGTCAGCTGGAATTTTGATAGAAATTGTGTTGAATCTGCAGCTCAGTTTGGGGAGTACTCATCTTAACAGTATTAAGTCTACCAATCCATTAACATGGAATGTCTTTTTATTATATCTTATTTAATTTCTTACAATGATTTTTGTGATTTTCAGTATACAAGTCTTGCAGTTCTTTTATTAAATTTATTCCTAAATATTTTATTATTTCTGATACTATTCTAAATGGGATGTTTCCATAATTTCATTTTCAGTTTGTTCATTGTGTATAGAAACACAACTGATATTTTTATATTGATCTTGTATCTTGCAACCTTGTTTAGCTCATGAGTTCTAATAGTTTTTTTGCAGATTCCTTAGAATTTTCTGTATATAAGATCATATCATCCTCAAATAGAAATAATTTTATTTTTCTTTATAATATGAATGCCTTCTTTCTTTTTCTTGACTGCTGTGGCTAGAACCTCCAACACAATGTTGAATAGACGTGACTGGAGAGGACAGAAGCCTTGTTTTGTTTCTGATCTTTGGAGAAAGTATTCAGTCTTTCACCTTATATGATATTGGCTGTGGGTATTTGTTTCATAGATGCCCTTTACCAGGTTGAAGTTCCCTTCTATTCCTAGTTTTTTGAAGGTTTGTTTTTTAAATAATATAAGGGTATTGTATTTGTCAAGTGCTTTTACTGAGTCTGTTGAGATGAACATGTAATTTTTGTCTTTTCTCCTATTGATATGGTATATTACACTAATTGATTTTTAGTTGTTAAACCAACCTTGATTCCTGGGATAAATCACCCAGTTATGGGATATAATCCTCTTTATATGCTGTTAGATTTACTTTGCTAGTATTTTATTGAAGATTTTTCCATCTATATTCTTAAGACATGTTGGTCTGTAGTTTTCTTATATCTTGGTTTTTTGTATCATGCTAATTTTGGCTCATTGGATGAACTTGCTATGTTCTTTCCTCTTGTTTTTTTGGAAGGGTTTGTAAAGAATTAGTGTTAATTCTTTAAATGCTTGGTAATTTACCAATGAAGTCACCTGGACTTTTCTTTATGGGAAGTTTTTTGATTACTCTTTCAGTCTCTATTTGTCACAAGTCTTTTTAGATTTTTTATTCCTTCTTGAGTCACTCTTGCTACTTTGTATCTTTCTAGAAATTTGTCCATTTCAACTAGGTTATCTGGTTTTTTGGCATAAATTTCTCATAGTCTTCTCTTGTAATCATTTTTACTTTGGTAAAGGTAATAGTGATGTCTTTTCTTTCAGTTTTGAGTTTAGGGTTTTGAACGTTTTCTCTTGTTCAATCAGTCTAGCTAAAGGTTTGTCAATTTTGTTGGTCTTTTTGAAGCACCAACTTTTGGTTTTATTGGTTGTTTTTTCTATTGTTTTTTCATTCTCTGTTTTATTTATGTCTATTCTGATATTTATTATTTCTTTCAATCAGCTTGTTTTCAGTTTAATTTGCTCTTCTTTTTCCTAGTTTCTTAGGGTAAAAAGTTAGGTCGACTTTAAAATCTTTCTTAATTTAGGTGTTTGTAGCTACTTCTGAGCACTGCTTTAGCTGTATCTTATAAGTTTTGGTATGTTGTATTTTCCTGTTCATTCATCTCAAAGTATTTTTCTGATTTCCCTTGTGAGCTCTTCTATGACTCATTGGTTACTTAGGAATGTCTTCTGTGGTTTTTTAAAATTTTTATTTATTTTTTAATATTTTTTTTGGCTGTGTGGCATGTGGGATGTTAGTTCCCTGACCAGAGATCAGACCCTCACGCCCTGCATTGTAAGTGTGAAGTCTTAACCACGGGACTGCCAGGGAAGTCTGTCTTTTGTGTTTTATCTGTCATATTTATTAAACATTTATTGTGAACTCATTGTGAAACCCTAGGTGGTAAAGAATGCGCAGTGGTAAAGAATCTGCCTGGCAATGCAGGCGACACAGGAGATGTGGGTTCAGTCTCTGAGCCAGGAAGATCCCCTGGAGAAGGGAATGGCAACCCACTCCAGTATTCTTGCCTGGAAAATTCCATGGACAGAGGAGCCTGGCGGGCTACAGTCTGTGAGGTTGCAAAGAGTCAGACATGACTGAGCGCATGCAAGACGCAACTGAAACCCAACATCCCTAATATCCTGCCTTTGTGCAGTAAGTTTGCTGTGCAGAGCAAGAAAAAAGCATTGGCTAGCAGGTTGCTTTTCTTAATGCTGGGTGTTAGGGACACTGGCCCTGTGAGTGTTTCCCCTAGGACCTTCTGTCCTGAGCTAACAAATGTGTCTTGGGGAGGAAAAGGAGGTAAAATAGATGGCTGATAAAGTACACTGTTTTAAAAACAGCTGTTTAAACTTTTATGTGGCCCTACATGGAAATGGCAACCCACTCCAGTATTCTTGCCTGGAGAATCCCAGAGACAGAGGGGCCTAGTGGGCTGCCGTCTGTGGGGTCGCACAGAGTCGGACACGACTGAAGCGGACTTAGCAGCATGTTAGTAGGAGTAAAATTAGAACAGAAAAAAAAAGTTAAATTGGGGAGTTATTTTAATAGTTTTCTTTGGAGTTGGTGTTGTGCACAAAAATTAGTACTTTTATTTAGCCACATTAAGAGAACGAGAGTATGTGGTTGCCTTTGAGTTTATGAAAATTTTAAGAAACATTGATAAGAATAACCTTTGTTTCAGACATATTTAAGGAATTTGTGGGTTGATTTCAGTTTTAGTTCCTAGTTCCTTATTTCTAATTAACTTCCCTTATCCATCCCTCAAGGTTTACGGCTTATGAAATATGTAAAGTTCAGTTGTTAAGGCAACTATTATACTAACCTGTGTTTGTATGATAATAATCCCCTCCTTTTTTAAACAGAGTGCTTTCATACATTATTTTACTTAAGATTTACAATAATCCTGTGATGTGCTTGACTCTCTTGAAAACTGGTATGCTAATCAGATTTTCGCTGGCACCAAAAGCCAAAATTTCAGTTTATTACTGAGGAAAAATTAAGCTAGAGAAGTGGTGGTTATGTGGTCTTAAATATAATTTTACAGATGATGTAAAGTGCAGGAACCCTGGGTTTATTTACTGTGCCTTTCTAATTTAAAAAAAAGGAAATAGTTGCAATTTAAATATTTTAATTCTGTGAAAACTAAACAAAGGGTTATACCTTTTGTTTGATTTTTATGACTACACTAAGTTTGTGTAAAAAAAAAATCAGTGAAGTTTGTGCAGTACTTTGTGTCCTTCTGACTTCTCAGAGGTGTCATTCCTGAATTCCATTCCTGAATTAATTAATTAAAAACAGCAATATATGAAGGTACTGGTTTGTAATGGTATGTGATTAATGACTCATTTTACTACATAAAGAATAGATGTGATTACCATTTATTTCACTAAGGACATGAGTTTAGGCTGTAAATATATTGCTTTTTGGGAGAAGGCAGTGGCGACCCACTCCAGTACTCTTGCCTGGAAAATCCCATGGATGGAAGAGCCTGGTAGGCTATAGTCCATGGGGTTGCTAAGAGTCAGACACGACTGAGCGACTTCACATTCACTTTTCACTTTCCTGCATTGGAGAAGGAAATGGCAACCCACTCCAGTGTTCTTGCCTGGAGAATCCCAGGGACGGGGGAGCCTGGTGGGCTGCCATCTGTGGGGTCACACAGAGTCGGACATGACTGAAGTGACTTAGCAGCATATTGCTATTTAAAAACTATCAATAGCAAATATACTTTGTTTTAATGAAGGGTGATTTCAAAATAGTATATTAAAATTGTACAGTTGATAAGCATAATTGAAAATT
>SJYA01000900.1:0-97186 GCA_006410615.1 Neotragus moschatus | reverse complement strand
CAGTGGAAAAAGTGTCAGATTTTATTTTTCTGGGCTCCAAAATCACTGCAGATGGTGACTGCAGCCATGATATCAAAAGATACTTACTCCTTGGAAGAAAAGCTATGACCAGTCTAGAAAGCATATTCAAAAGCAGAAATATTACTTTGCGGACTAAGGTCCCTCTAGTCAAGGCTATGGTTTTTCCAGTAGTCATGTATGGATGTGAGAGTTGAACTGTGAAGGCTGAGCGCCGAAGAATTGATGCTTTTGAACTGTGGTGTTGGAGAAGACTCTTGAGAGTCCTTTGGACTGCAAGGAGATCCAACCAGTCCATTCTGAAGGAGATCGCCCCTGGGATTTCTTTGGAAGGAATGATGCTGAAGCTGAAGCTCCGGTACTTTGGCCACCTCATGTGAAGAGTTGACTCATTGCAAAAGACACTGATGCTGGGAGGGATTAGGGGCAGGAGGAGAAGGGGACGGCCAAGGATGAGATGGCTGGATGGCATCACTGACTCGATGGACGTGAGTCTGAGTGAACTCTGGGAGTTATTGATGGACAGGGAGGCCTGGCGTGCTGCGATTCATGGCGTCGCAAAGAGTCGGACACGACTGAGAGACTGAACTGAACTGAACATCTGTGTACAATTTCTTATGTGGACGTATGTTTTCATTTCTTTTGGAGATATAACAAGACATAGAATTTCTGAGTCATATGGTAATTCTGTGTTTAATATTTTGGAGGAACTGGCAAACTGTTTCCCAAAGTGGCCACCATTTTACATTCCCATCAACCATGTATGAAGGTTCCATTTCTCCACATCTATACCAATACTTGTTCTTGGCTATCTTTTTGATTACGCAGCAGCAGCAGCCATCCTAGTGGGTTTGAAGAGGTATCTCATGATTTTGATTCACATTTCCCTAATGACGTTAAGCATTTTTTCATATGTTTATTGGCATATGTCTTTGGAGAACTGTCTGTTCAAATATTTTGCCCACATTCTAATTGGATTATTTAACTCTTTATTGTTGAGTGTGAGTTATATTCCGGGTATGTCTCTTATATGTGATTTACAGTTCTTTCCCATTGATCTGTCTGTCTGTCCTTGTGCCAGTTCCACACTGTCTTGATTCCTATTGCTCTCTAATAAGTTTCGAAATCGGAAAGTGGGAATCCTCTGCCTTTGTTCTTTTCAAAGAGTGCTTTGGAAAATTTGGGTCCATTGTATTTCCATATGAAGTTGAGGATTATCTTGTCAATTTATGCAAAAAGTCAGCTGGAATTTTGATAGAAATTGTGTTGAATCTGCAGCTCAGTTTGGGGAGTACTCATCTTAACAGTATTAAGTCTACCAATCCATTAACATGGAATGTCTTTTTATTATATCTTATTTAATTTCTTACAATGATTTTTGTGATTTTCAGTATACAAGTCTTGCAGTTCTTTTATTAAATTTATTCCTAAATATTTTATTATTTCTGATACTATTCTAAATGGGATGTTTCCATAATTTCATTTTCAGTTTGTTCATTGTGTATAGAAACACAACTGATATTTTTATATTGATCTTGTATCTTGCAACCTTGTTTAGCTCATGAGTTCTAATAGTTTTTTTGCAGATTCCTTAGAATTTTCTGTATATAAGATCATATCATCCTCAAATAGAAATAATTTTATTTTTCTTTATAATATGAATGCCTTCTTTCTTTTTCTTGACTGCTGTGGCTAGAACCTCCAACACAATGTTGAATAGACGTGACTGGAGAGGACAGAAGCCTTGTTTTGTTTCTGATCTTTGGAGAAAGTATTCAGTCTTTCACCTTATATGATATTGGCTGTGGGTATTTGTTTCATAGATGCCCTTTACCAGGTTGAAGTTCCCTTCTATTCCTAGTTTTTTGAAGGTTTGTTTTTTAAATAATATAAGGGTATTGTATTTGTCAAGTGCTTTTACTGAGTCTGTTGAGATGAACATGTAATTTTTGTCTTTTCTCCTATTGATATGGTATATTACACTAATTGATTTTTAGTTGTTAAACCAACCTTGATTCCTGGGATAAATCACCCAGTTATGGGATATAATCCTCTTTATATGCTGTTAGATTTACTTTGCTAGTATTTTATTGAAGATTTTTCCATCTATATTCTTAAGACATGTTGGTCTGTAGTTTTCTTATATCTTGGTTTTTTGTATCATGCTAATTTTGGCTCATTGGATGAACTTGCTATGTTCTTTCCTCTTGTTTTTTTGGAAGGGTTTGTAAAGAATTAGTGTTAATTCTTTAAATGCTTGGTAATTTACCAATGAAGTCACCTGGACTTTTCTTTATGGGAAGTTTTTTGATTACTCTTTCAGTCTCTATTTGTCACAAGTCTTTTTAGATTTTTTATTCCTTCTTGAGTCACTCTTGCTACTTTGTATCTTTCTAGAAATTTGTCCATTTCAACTAGGTTATCTGGTTTTTTGGCATAAATTTCTCATAGTCTTCTCTTGTAATCATTTTTACTTTGGTAAAGGTAATAGTGATGTCTTTTCTTTCAGTTTTGAGTTTAGGGTTTTGAACGTTTTCTCTTGTTCAATCAGTCTAGCTAAAGGTTTGTCAATTTTGTTGGTCTTTTTGAAGCACCAACTTTTGGTTTTATTGGTTGTTTTTTCTATTGTTTTTTCATTCTCTGTTTTATTTATGTCTATTCTGATATTTATTATTTCTTTCAATCAGCTTGTTTTCAGTTTAATTTGCTCTTCTTTTTCCTAGTTTCTTAGGGTAAAAAGTTAGGTCGACTTTAAAATCTTTCTTAATTTAGGTGTTTGTAGCTACTTCTGAGCACTGCTTTAGCTGTATCTTATAAGTTTTGGTATGTTGTATTTTCCTGTTCATTCATCTCAAAGTATTTTTCTGATTTCCCTTGTGAGCTCTTCTATGACTCATTGGTTACTTAGGAATGTCTTCTGTGGTTTTTTAAAATTTTTATTTATTTTTTAATATTTTTTTTGGCTGTGTGGCATGTGGGATGTTAGTTCCCTGACCAGAGATCAGACCCTCACGCCCTGCATTGTAAGTGTGAAGTCTTAACCACGGGACTGCCAGGGAAGTCTGTCTTTTGTGTTTTATCTGTCATATTTATTAAACATTTATTGTGAACTCATTGTGAAACCCTAGGTGGTAAAGAATGCGCAGTGGTAAAGAATCTGCCTGGCAATGCAGGCGACACAGGAGATGTGGGTTCAGTCTCTGAGCCAGGAAGATCCCCTGGAGAAGGGAATGGCAACCCACTCCAGTATTCTTGCCTGGAAAATTCCATGGACAGAGGAGCCTGGCGGGCTACAGTCTGTGAGGTTGCAAAGAGTCAGACATGACTGAGCGCATGCAAGACGCAACTGAAACCCAACATCCCTAATATCCTGCCTTTGTGCAGTAAGTTTGCTGTGCAGAGCAAGAAAAAAGCATTGGCTAGCAGGTTGCTTTTCTTAATGCTGGGTGTTAGGGACACTGGCCCTGTGAGTGTTTCCCCTAGGACCTTCTGTCCTGAGCTAACAAATGTGTCTTGGGGAGGAAAAGGAGGTAAAATAGATGGCTGATAAAGTACACTGTTTTAAAAACAGCTGTTTAAACTTTTATGTGGCCCTACATGGAAATGGCAACCCACTCCAGTATTCTTGCCTGGAGAATCCCAGAGACAGAGGGGCCTAGTGGGCTGCCGTCTGTGGGGTCGCACAGAGTCGGACACGACTGAAGCGGACTTAGCAGCATGTTAGTAGGAGTAAAATTAGAACAGAAAAAAAAAGTTAAATTGGGGAGTTATTTTAATAGTTTTCTTTGGAGTTGGTGTTGTGCACAAAAATTAGTACTTTTATTTAGCCACATTAAGAGAACGAGAGTATGTGGTTGCCTTTGAGTTTATGAAAATTTTAAGAAACATTGATAAGAATAACCTTTGTTTCAGACATATTTAAGGAATTTGTGGGTTGATTTCAGTTTTAGTTCCTAGTTCCTTATTTCTAATTAACTTCCCTTATCCATCCCTCAAGGTTTACGGCTTATGAAATATGTAAAGTTCAGTTGTTAAGGCAACTATTATACTAACCTGTGTTTGTATGATAATAATCCCCTCCTTTTTTAAACAGAGTGCTTTCATACATTATTTTACTTAAGATTTACAATAATCCTGTGATGTGCTTGACTCTCTTGAAAACTGGTATGCTAATCAGATTTTCGCTGGCACCAAAAGCCAAAATTTCAGTTTATTACTGAGGAAAAATTAAGCTAGAGAAGTGGTGGTTATGTGGTCTTAAATATAATTTTACAGATGATGTAAAGTGCAGGAACCCTGGGTTTATTTACTGTGCCTTTCTAATTTAAAAAAAAGGAAATAGTTGCAATTTAAATATTTTAATTCTGTGAAAACTAAACAAAGGGTTATACCTTTTGTTTGATTTTTATGACTACACTAAGTTTGTGTAAAAAAAAAATCAGTGAAGTTTGTGCAGTACTTTGTGTCCTTCTGACTTCTCAGAGGTGTCATTCCTGAATTCCATTCCTGAATTAATTAATTAAAAACAGCAATATATGAAGGTACTGGTTTGTAATGGTATGTGATTAATGACTCATTTTACTACATAAAGAATAGATGTGATTACCATTTATTTCACTAAGGACATGAGTTTAGGCTGTAAATATATTGCTTTTTGGGAGAAGGCAGTGGCGACCCACTCCAGTACTCTTGCCTGGAAAATCCCATGGATGGAAGAGCCTGGTAGGCTATAGTCCATGGGGTTGCTAAGAGTCAGACACGACTGAGCGACTTCACATTCACTTTTCACTTTCCTGCATTGGAGAAGGAAATGGCAACCCACTCCAGTGTTCTTGCCTGGAGAATCCCAGGGACGGGGGAGCCTGGTGGGCTGCCATCTGTGGGGTCACACAGAGTCGGACATGACTGAAGTGACTTAGCAGCATATTGCTATTTAAAAACTATCAATAGCAAATATACTTTGTTTTAATGAAGGGTGATTTCAAAATAGTATATTAAAATTGTACAGTTGATAAGCATAATTGAAAATTTAGCCCATAGTCATACTTGGATCAACTAGTTATCCTGAAATTGCTAATTGTATACTTGACCCTGAAGGAAAGTTCCCAGGCGTGTATATTATTATACTGAAATTTAAAAAACGTGATGATACAGAATAGGAAAGCATTAAAAGACCAGTTTTTGAAAAGTTCAAACTAATTTGGGAGTAGTACTGAAGCAGTTAGCTTTTAAGATGGTGGTAGAAAGGAAAGATTTTTTTCCAAGAGCCTCGGAGTATTCAGTCTCATTTCAGAGCCACTCTATAAAATGCTGGATGCAATGGTTAGCTGTCATATTATAACACAGGATTTGGTAAATGTAGCTGATTCACATATGAAGTTTGGTTTTCCTGACCTAACCATGATACCAAACATGATCTGATCTTTACAAGGTACTGGGCATTGTTAGTGTATAGTATTAACAGTAATTTCAAGCATACAAACAAATCAGAGTTTTAATATCCAAATGAAGACTGATCCTTTAAGTTTTGTTACCTAGTTAAGACTTCTACATTTAGTTCAATGATTTGCCAGTGTTTGAGTTTTTCATCTTCTCTTTTAAAATTGCCTTTAAAGTATCTGCCTGCAATGCGGGAGACCTGGGTTTGATCCTTGGGTTGGGAAGATCCCCTGGAGAAGGAAATGGCAACCCACTCCAGTATTCTTGCCTGGAGAATCCCATAGACAGAGGAGCCTGCTGGGCTACAGTCCACGGGGTCGCAAAGAGTTAGACACGACTGAGTGGCTTAACTCTTCTAACTTTTAATGCCTCAGTAATATTCCTTTCGGTATACTGAAGTTGTGACATTTTATTCTCTGAGGGTAATCTTCAGAAAGAACTAGACATCATTTGGAACCTCATTGGATAAATAAAGTGGACAATCAGATTGCTTGGGAATTTAAAGAATAATGTGTNGCCATTCTCCCAAATCTTCCCACCCTCTCCCTCTCCCTCAAAGTCCAAAAGTCCATTCTATGCATCTGTGTCTCTTTTGCTGTCTCGCATACAGGGTTATCATTACCATGTTTCTAGATTCCATATATATGAGTTAGTATACTGTATTGGTGCTTTTCTTTCTGGCTTTAATTCTGTATTTTTTAAAAGAGCTACAAATTATTTCCCACAGCAGCTGAAATATTTTACATTACCACCACAGTATATGAAATTTCCCATTTCTCTGCATCTTGCCAACACTTTTTATTTTCCATTTTTGAAAAATGTAGCCTTCCCGGTGAAGTGGCATCTGATTGTGGCTTTGATTTCCATTTTTCTGTAATGATGCTGAGTAGCTTTTCATGTGCTTGCTGGCCATTTGTATATCTTTGAAAAAAGCATCTGTTTATGTCCCTTGCCCATATTTTAATTGAGTTGTTTTTCATTTTGTTGTTGAGTTGTAAGAATTCTTAATATATTCTGGATTCTAGACCTTTATCAGATATGTGATTACAGATATTTCTCCTATACTATAGGTTGTCTTTCTACTTTCTTGATAGTGTCCTTTGGTGCACAAAAGACTTTAATTTTGAGGAAGTCCATTTTATCTATTTTTAATTTTGTTGTTCATGCTTTGGGTACCTATTCTAACAATTCACTGCCAAATCCAAGGTCGTGAAAATTTGCCCCAGTGCTTTCTTTTAAGAGCTTTATGCTTTTAGGTCTTACATATCATTGATCCATTGAGTTAATATTTCTATGTGGTATAAGATAGAAGTCCAGCTTAATTCTTTCGCATGTGAAGATACACTTGTCTCAGCACCATTTGTTGACGAGGCTGTATTTTAGAATGAAGGTGTCATGTGTTGATTTCTTCATTGTTGTCATTTTTTTTTTACAAGGAAACGTTATAAATTTTTTATCCTTTAAAAAAAGTGCTATGAGAGCCTCTCTGGTGGCTCACTGGTAAAGAATATGAGACACGAGTTCAATCCCTGATCTGAGAAGATGCCATATACTGTGGAGTAACTTGGCCTCTGGGCTGTAACTGTTGAGCCTGTGCACTAGAGCCCAGGAGCCCCAGTTGCTAAAGGCCGAGCTCCCTGGAGCCCATGCTGCCAAGAGAAGCTGCCATAATGAGCCTCTTGTGCACTGCGACAAAGAGCAGCCTCTGCCACCACAGCTAGGGAAAAGCCCGCACAGTAACACAGACCCAGCAGAGCCAGAAATAAACAAACAAAACTGTTCTTAGAATTTTTATGAAATCAAAGGATTGGCTTTTTGATCACTTTTATTATATGAAGTAATATTTGCCTTAATCTAAATTGAGTTAATGGGAAAAAAGCCACTCAGTTCAGTTTTCTTTCAGTCTATATTTAAAAATAGTCTTCCTGTAGATACTAAATTTTAAAAAATTCATTTTAAAACAGGTTAACCAAACCTCTTTATCTTTAAAAACATTCTTGTATTACTAACTTTACTTTTCAGGGTGAAGATCATATAAAATGATGAGTCAGTGACTGAAGCCAACATTCTGACCCTCTGGAGGATGATTAGGCAAGATTGTGCTTCTTGGCTCCATTTACTACCTACTGCTCAGTCATCTCTGTAAATCTGCAGTTTCTACCAAAATGTGTGATCATAGATCTCAAAGAATTTTGCTTTGATTTTCAACACTTAGAAAATTTACAGACATTCAGACTTGTTCTGGTTGGTATTGCCACGTTGCGATGCTTGAAAGCACAAGAAAAGAAAGAGTGAGTGAAGATTGTATTTTTGCACCTCAACTCCACATTGCTTTACTGGTTAATTTATATTCTTTCCATGTACTTCATGTAATTGTATTTGTATGTGTGTTTGGGTGTCATTTCCTTTCATGTTTGTGATTGCCCTACAAAGAGAAACCAAATGGGCTGATGACTGACTACTAAGTCCTCAGCCTTTTATGGACCTAATCTGATTTCTTTATATTTACTTGAGTCATGTTTATTTTCTGCATGAACCATGATTTCTCCTGTGAGCCATTCCAGCATAAGCTGTGAATATATAGTAACAAATATATACATTTCTATTTTTGTAATCCATAATGATATGCCTGTTTTAAATAATGTACACATTAACAAAATCCATCAAGAAAGTCCTTACGATAGCTTCTATTTAAAACTTTAATTGCTGTCTTTTCAAACTGTATTTATACAAGTTTATTAGGGCCTGATCCATACTTGGAGAATAATCAGTCAAACTTTTATTTTGAAACAAAAAATAACCTGTTAGGCATTTCAACAGCATATATCATCTTGACAACCCAGAGTATGTATGTATGTATGTGTTTCTATTGTATGTGTTTCTATATGTATATGAGGGAGGGCAGGAGTGAATGTTCAATACATTTTGTTGTGTAGTCAACTAATTTGGAGAATTTTTCTAAAGACAGTGGGATGAAATTAGCTGCTGAGATATGGGAGTTTCTGCCTCAGGAGATCCGGAACCAAACGAGGGACACATTGCTGGTGGGTCAAATGGCTTTAGCTATAACCAGAACACTTAGTTTCTTCCCTGACTTGAGTTTCCTTATGAATGTATTCTGAGCCAGAGAGAAATACACTGCAGGTGTGCATCCGGTTCGGCCCTGGCCCTGCCTCCGCTCCAGAGTGAAGCACTGGAGCCAGAGTCTTATCCAGCACCGCCAGTCGGGGCCTGGTGGGAGGGAAGAGGGCAGAGGCGTTTTCTCCGATTCCCATAATAGCTGCCTTTGCTTTCTTCCTGGCTACCAAATGGAATGATGGTTGAGGAATCACACTCATATGATACACTCAGACCTGGGAATCTTTTGACATCCCCACTGAGACACTTTAACACTCTCTCTTTTCTTTCGCATAATTAAATAAGGAGGTTGTGGTCTCCGTTGCTGCTAAATTGTAATTGTTCTTTGCTCTGATGAAGCAAATATTTGGTTTCCAAATGAAATGTCTTTTGTCACAAGATAGTTTAGGAGGAGGCATTCTAGTCTAGCTTGTCTGTGAGGTGGAACATGAGACGGACCACATAGTTTCAGGTGACAAGGTACTTCCGTCCCTTCTCTGAGGCCATGCGTTGGAATTAAGTGCCTCCTTGAGTTCTAAAGCTCTCTCGTGCGTAGGTCACAGACTCAGATCCCAAGTCCAGTCCTTTGTGACAGCTCATAAACCACTAGCCCAGTCTGTTGGGTCTCTCTGTTCTGGAGGACTAGGGGTTTAAGAGTATTTAATGTCTTTTTTGGATCATAAATATAGATTGTTAATATTCAGAATATAAGTGTTTTAAATACAGTGTTCAGATTGTAATGGGTTATGTTTTTGCCATCTGGTCTACTCAAATGTATATTTTTATTTTGCAAAACAACCCAAGAATTAACTCTCTGTTGCTTTGTTCAGTACCTTTTTAATTCCCCAGAAGAGTTGTTTTCAAAGCAAACATTCCAAATGAATGTGGCTCTTCTATGGAATGTCTCCATTGTGCTCCAAGTGTTTCTTCTCTGGTTGTGATTTTAAATTACTGGCTCCTTTAAGCTGTTCCCCTGCTGCCCTTTACAAGAAAGAGCACTGACTTTGTCCTCAGGTAGAGGATGTGTAATTTTGGGTGAAAGTAAATTATAATTTATTTGTGTTTATTCTGAAACTGGTCTATTTGGTATTTTGCAGTAGATCAAACCAAGAGAGTTCGTTGGTCTTAACTAAGATTGCTCCGATTGCTTTGGGTACTGTGCAGGCTGCACGCCTGGGCCACCTGAAGCATGTTAGTAAACGTCACTGATGAAGACAGCCAGAGCATTTCTTGCCCCATTCCAGTTAGGGGGCAGCAAGCTGAAATCCTGGCATCTCTTACTTACCTGTAAGGACAACAGACAGAGGGAAAGAGAACAAAAGAGGGGGAGTCAGTGAGCTCAGGCCCCTCTGAGTAGACAGAGCACTTTTCCTTTTTCCCAAAGGAAGGTAAGGAGGGAAACATATTTATGTATTTAGGCCAGTCATATTCTGTCATTAATTTAGCACAGACCTGTTGTGTATTAGAGTAACTGAGTATAACATGGAATTAGTTTGACTAGGTCAAATTTTAGGATATAGTTGACATTCTTAAATTTTTTTCTATTTTATCTAAAATCTTTCTAATATATATGAATCAAAATCTTATCTTGCTGCAGCAAATTCATATCACTCTTTACCAGCTAATTGACAGTATTTATCAGCATCACCATTTAGCATTTTATCATCTTTGAATTGTAATAGGCTTGATTTGACTCATTATAAAAAGTATAGATTTAAACTGGGCTCACTTTAGTTAAAGGCTAATAAAAATGAAAAAAATAAATGTGATATATCAGAAAATCAGTTGCATATTATCAATTACATTTTTAGTTTTAAAAGAGAGGAAATTTACTTCTAAATCACATGGTATTTGGGGGCATTGAAGGCATCCTTTTTCTGAAGAGCATTGTACAATTATATTTTTATGAAAAATAAAATATCTTCACCACAGCTATCTCACGTTGTCTGTTTCATAGTACTGGGGTGTGTCTGTATAAGCATAGTAAAAAGAGATTTAGGCAGAACTGGTCTTGAATCCATTTTCCGAGTCACCTTGAATTATTTAATCTCTCAGACTGTTTCCTCATCTGTAAGAAAGGGGATGACTTTCCAGAGTAATTGACAGGCTAAATAGAGTTATGAGAAACTGCTTCATTAGTAAAGAACTACATTAAGTGTGCCTGGGTTTGACTGTTGTTAAAATGTCATTCGTTAAAGATAAACATATTTAATGGACTAGAATCTAAATATGTAGTGTTGTTCGTATTATGTTTCTGAAGCCTTTTTAGTTATATCATTATGTCTGTCCCTGGAATGGTGTAGCTGGAGGTTCTTTTTAGCAATAATAGCCTTCATGGTATGCTGCAGTCCATGGGGTTGCAAAGAGTTGGACACGACTGAACGACTAAACTGATTAGACTAAAAAACAATGTTCCACCTGGCAGTAATCATCTGCATTAAAGCAGCTTTTCAGGCTGCTAGGTAACCTGGTTCATTTTCCCCTTATTCCATCCACTTTACTTAATCACAGAGTATCATGAATTGAAGCCAGGACTGCTACTGAATGTGGACTGTACAAGGGCACGCAGTTGAAGAAGTGATGGGCCTAAAATCACCTTCCCTTCAATAAGCCACGTGTACAGGAAAGGGTACCTGCCATTGCTCAGCAGGGCATACAGGTGGTGTAGGTCTGCCCAGAGAGGAGCCTTTCTTAATTTCTCCACCCGGAGGGTGCCTTTTATAAAACGCGCAAAACAACTGTGCTGCAGCTGGTGTATTGCTGGCCCTAGAGGAAAGCCTCTAGTGTGCGTCTAACCTAACTGCATGCTGGGTGACATCAGATGGGCAGCTTTTAACCCGTAATGATGGGAATACCGACACCACAGAAATCAGGGATTTTCCTCCCCCACCAGAGAGTGGGTTTTTAGCACACCACTGAAAAAGGCTTGGTGTAGGCTGGAATGGCCCTGATCAGAGCAGGCCCATTTGAGGCCCCCAAACTACATGACTGGAGGACACTGGGAGCTTAAAAGGACTCTCTAAGTCTGTAGGCAGCTTGGTATCCATATCAGATTCAGCTTACAAGACGGATGGTGGCTGTGACTCAGAAACTTCTGGGTTGCAGAGAAATACCCAGCTGAATTCTGGAAATGACTAGCAGGCAAGTCAGCTGAATTCTTTTTTAAAGCAAGCCTTAGGGTCAAAATGATAGAACTAATTTACCAACTGTGACACTGCTCCTGGGCTGAGGGTTAGGCTGCAGTTTGACAATAAGCTCTGGCTTTGCACTATTTTGACTCTGCAGGAGGGTAAATATTTGAGCAGTGAAAATTTTCTGAGATCCAGCAGAGCCCAGTCCAATCCTGCTGTGCCTCAGTGCCCCTTTCCTGAGAGGAAACTAATGTCTGACAAGCGCTTTACAGCCCTAAACCCAATCAGCAGACTAGAAATGATGACGCCTGCGCCTCCACTAGGTAGCCTTGGGTAATAGTTCAGATTATTTCTACTTGTGCGTAGAATCAACAGGCCAAAAGCCCATAGTGAATTCTGGATTTTGTCACTTCAGTAGAATAAAGACCACGCTTACTTATTTCACAAAAGCTACAGGGTTTATGATGAAAAGTAAATAATGATGTCCCTCAAACCTCAGGCCCTTAATGAACTGAATTCCAAGATCAGTCACATGAGCTTGGAAGCAAGATTCTACACCCACTGAACATTCAGATGAGACCCTAGCCCTGGCCAACTGATTGCAGCCTTGGGAATCAAACGACAGCCTTGGGAATCAAAGCTAAGTCCAGACTCCTGACCCAAGAAGTTACGAGATTAAACAATGTCTGTTATTTTAATCTGCCAAATTTGGGGGTAATATGCACTAATAGGGGCTTCCCAGGTAGCGCTAGTGGTACAGAACCCACCTGCCAAGGAAGGAGACCTAAGAGATGCAGGTTCGATCCCTGTGTCAGGAGAATCCCCTGGAGGAGGGAATGGCAACCCACCCCGGTATTTTTGCCTGGAAAAGCCCATGGACAAAGAAGCCTGACAGGTTACAATCCATGGGGCTTCAAAGAATCGGACACAACTAGCAACTGAGCCACAAACATGCAATAATATAATTTTCTCATTTTTTTCCAGATGAAATGCAGATTTCATACTCAGTTTATAAAATAGGCTAGTTTCAAATATCTTTCAAAATAACAGTAAACAAAAACAATGACCACACTCCTCTTTTTTCAGATCCCTTATTCATCAAGCAACTTACAGTTATACTTCCAGGTTGCCAATAATTCCAAAATTAGTAAGAATGTGCCCTGAATAAGTCATCTAAGCTTTCTGGTCATTGGAAAGGACTATACCCCCTTGTAAACAAATATATTAGCTTCTGGTTAATATACTTCAATCTCCTATGAGGATGACTAGGGAGAGGAGAGTCAACTTTAGTCTACGGAATTTATTCTGGGACAGGTGAAGCTAGGTTGGGACAATCACACTAAGATGATCAGCAGTTCCCTGAGGCCAGGTGATGAATGCCGGTCCCTCCAGCCTATGGTCTATCCAGCCTGTGGGCAATCTTGGCTGCCAAAAGGGCAAAAAGTCTCACTTTCAGCTTCCAGAAGGTGTGACAGCTCAGATAAACAGAACAGAAACAGATGCTACTAGAGATCTCTGTCTAGTCTGTGGAATTACACTGAGTTTTAATATATGGTCTTTTTTGGTTCAGAGTTCCTTTAAACCACAAAACATTCTTTTAGTATTTTTCCCCTTTGTCCTTCCAATAGTATACATACTCAAATATCTTTTCTTTAAAAAAGAAGCCACAAATCATTTTGCTGGTTTAAATTTTTTCTTCAAAATAAAAGTTCCTTACAATATTGGTGTTGACAAGTTTCAGTCTCTGGCTTTTCACTGTGTTTTTTTGCCCTTTCCAGTTACCAAATAGCTTAAAAAAAAAAAAAAAAAAAAAAAACCAAACACCTTAAATTTAACTTGGTTTCATTTAAATTTGTTTTTCTAATTACAGTGTGATTCACTTACAGTTCCACTGAAAATACACAATGGTTACATGTTTTTATCTACAGAGTTGCCTACAGTTAACTATGGCCAAGAGCGACTTAAGTCCTGTTTCATGGGTTTTTCATATTCTACTACAATGAATAACAGTTGAAACTAACTTCCCTCTATCAGTTCTTTCTGTTATATATGTGGAAATCCCAACTCAAGAATGATGATGGAAGTCCACATTCTCAAGTGTTCTCATATCCTGAATTTAGACCATGACTTATTAAGAAATAGAGCTTCCCTGGTGGCTCAGCGGTAAAGAATCTGCCTGCAATGCAAGAGACACAAGATACTCAGGTTCTATCCCTGGGTCCAGAAGGAGGAGGAAATGGCCACCCACTCCAGTATTCTTGCCTGAAAAATCCCATGGATTTAGGAACCTGGAAGGCTACAGTCCTTGGGGCTGCAAAAAGTCAGACACAACTGAGCACACACACAAGTACCCTCTTAAGAAATAGTTCTGTGGCGGAAAAAGTCCCCTTTGGGGTGAGTGAACAGAAATAGTTCTGCCACCTCCCTGCTTTCCATTCAAGTTCCTTCTCCCAATTCTTTCCACCTTCAGTGTGCAAAATCCTAGCAAGGCTAAAAAAAAAAAAACAGCTAAAGAGGGAAAATAATGCCACAATCTGAGAATGGTATTAAAAACCTGTTTCTACAAGAGTTAGCACATGGCAATAGGTGCTAAATAACTTGAAAATGGAAACATCCATTGGGTTAGCAATGACTAAGTTGAAATAACATTAGAAAACCTTTTTTGAAGGCTTCCCATGTGTTTAGTAATGCACTGAATGAACGATTGACATGGATTTGGGCTCATTTTATTACTACAACACTTCTGTTAGGCTGGAGCACTCAGTTACTTAATTAAACAGTAATCTAGGTGTTGTAGTGAAGGTATTTTGTAGCTGCCCTTTGATCTGCAATCAATTGACTTAAAGAAGATTATCTTTGATAATATGGTTATCTAATTGGTTAAAAGCCTTAAGAGCAAAAAATGGTTTCCCTAAGAAGAAATTCTGCCTCAAGGTTGTAGCATTAATTCTGTCTAATAGCCTTCCCTACAGATTACAAACTGAAAACTACAGCAGCTACCTGATTTTCCAGACTGCTGGCCCACCATACAAACTTCCGGCTTGCCAACCCCCTTACTCACAAGAGCCAATTTCTTAAAATATTGTCATCTATCCATCTATCTGTCACCTGTGTCCTATCGGTTCTGTTTTTCCCAGAGAACCCTAATACAGGTAGACATTTATTTCGCCCCATTTTAAAAGTAGAGATGCTGGGGTTTGAGAATAATTTGCTGGTTAATAGGTGGTAAGCAGAACCTGAGCTTCAACAGAGAAGCTGGCTCAAGAGCCCTTGAAAACAACCATAATACTTGTGATTAAGGAAAATGTTGCTGTCTGGAGGTGTCACTGGAGTCCTGTGCCCAATTTCTAATTTTTAAAGGGTCATTGAAGTACAGTGCATCTGCCTGGATTATCAGATAGCCCAGAAGTTTAAATGAATCTGAACTGATGAACAGTGCATAAATCTGTTCTCAAGAACACAAGGAGCACAGTGTGTCCCTCCAATCTCTCCGCCTTATAACTCTTCGCATCTACCTTTTTGCTGCCCAGTTATCCTAGCCATGGAGAATCCCATGGACGGGGGAGCTTGGTGGGCTACAGTCCACGGGTCGCAAAGAGTCGGACATGACTGAGCAACTTCACTTTCTTTCTCTTTACTTTATCCTAGCCAAGGTCTGTCTAGCACACTCAGGGTCCTACTAGCAGAACATAGTCTCCTTAAAGAGACTGTTCTTTGGGAGAGATCACAGGGAAACAGAACAGAGAGTATTCATTCAAAACCCCTTCATCTCATGTCTACCTGCTGTGGGCAAATAGCTGGAACTGCTCTAGCGAATGCCTGCTGCTGAAACCAGATGATGTTCTCAAGCTTCCAGATTGGCATCACAGTCCTGAAGCCAGATACATTACACATGCACTCGTCACCAGGGCCCAGCATTTCTGGGGGTCATTTTCCTGCAGAACTAAAATCACACATTCTTCAAATAATAGGTGAATCCTAATTCCATGACTCATTAGGGTTGATTAGTATTTAAAGCAATACTTTTAAAGAAACTTCTAGTAAGTCAGACAGAAAAAGACAATTATCATATGATAACAGTTATATGTAGAATCTAAAAAAAGATACAAATGAACGTATTGACAAACAAAAGCAGACTCCTAGACAACAAACTTTAACGGTTACCAAAGGGGAATGGTGGGATGGGGCAGGATAAATGAGTTTGGGACTAGCAGATGCAAACTACTATGTATAAGATAGATAAACAACAAGGTTCTACTGTATAGCACAGGGAACTGTACTCAGTATTCTGTAATAACCTATATGGGAAAAGAATCTGAAACAGAATAAATATATGTATAAGTGAATCACTTTGCTATACAGCAGAAACACAACACTGTAAGTCAACTATACTCCAATATAAAATAAAAACAACATTGTAAAGCAGCTACAACAAACATTAATGAAACAAGTAAAACCTAGATGTCCATCAGCAGATGAATGGATAAGAAAGCTGTGGTACATATACACGATGGAGTATTACTCAGCCATTAAAAAGAATACATTTGAATCAGTTCTAATGAGATGGATGAAACTGGAGCCGATTATAGAGTGAAGTAAGCCAGAAAGAAAAGCACCAATACAGTATACTAACACATATATATGGAATCTAGAAACATGGTAATGATAACCCTGTATGCGAGACAGCAAAAGAGACACAGATGTATAGAANACAACCTAGATGTCCATCAACAGATGAATGGATAAGAAAGCTGTGGTACATATACACGATGGAGTATTACTCAGCCATTAAAAAGAATACATTTGAATCAGTTCTAATGAGATGGATGAAACTGGAGCCGATTATAGAGTGAAGTAAGCCAGAAAGAAAAGCACCAATACAGTATACTAACACATATATATGGAATCTAGAAACATGGTAATGATAACCCTGTATGCGAGACAGCAAAAGAGACACAGATGTATAGAATGGACTTTTGGACTTTGAGGGAGAGGGAGAGGGCGGGAAGATTTGGGAGAATGGCACTGAAACATGTGTACTATCATGTAAGAAACGAATCACCAGTCTATGTTCGATACAGGATACAGGATGCTTGGGACTGGTGCACGGGGATGATCCAGAGAGTTGATATAGGGTGGGAGGTGTGGGGTGGGGGTGGGGGTTCAAGATTGGGAACTCATGTAAATTTATTATTTTTAATTAAAAAAAACTGACTTTAATCCAATAAGTGAAATGGAATTATCAATAAAAAATTTTTAAGTTAAAAAAAAAAC
This sequence comes from Neotragus moschatus, assembly GCA_006410615.1. Lineage (NCBI taxonomy): Eukaryota > Metazoa > Chordata > Mammalia > Artiodactyla > Bovidae > Neotragus > Neotragus moschatus. The sequence goes on along the minus strand of SJYA01000900.1, from coordinate 80,207 downwards.
CCAGAAAGAGATTGACAGACATAGAAAACAACTTCATGGTTACCAAAGGGGAAAGGAGGAGGGATAAATTAGGAATTTGGGATTAACAGATACACAGTACTATATATAAACAATAAGGACGTACTGTATGGCTGACATATATGTAAGATATATGCAATATCTTACAATAACTTATCCTACAATGGAAAAGAATCTTAAAGAGAATATATACATATCCAGTTTACTGTACACCTGAAACTAACACAACAATAAATCAACTATACTTCCATTAAAATAAAATAAGGAGGCGTCTTCTGAGAAGACAGCTTTTGAAGAGAAATGTCCAGCTGAGCAAAAAGTTCAGAATGGCCCAGATTGTAGGGGCTCAAAAAATTAAAGAGGATCTATGGGAAGTAAGACAGGCTGAAAATAAATTTAACCTAAAATAAATTTAACTGCCTGCTTACCAGGAACACAAGAACATTTACTTTTAGAGAAAGTCTAGGTTACACTGCTGTGGAATCCATGAATTCGCAAATGATAAAAGAAAAAAAGAGAGAGGCCCCTGATGAGTGTGGGTGGTGCAGCTGCCAGACAATGAGGTTTTCGAAAATGCCGCCATTTGTAAAATGAGTTTAAAATAATATTTTGACAAGACTTCACGCCTATAAAGGGTATTAATTAGTTTGGAATTTCCTGCAGTGTTTAGATGCTTTGTATTTTGAACACACTGACTGATTAGTTAATCTGCAGCTGCTTCTGGGTGCTCAGCAATTCTTACTGCTTTGTTGCTAGGAGATGAAGACTTCCCCGAAATCACCAGAGTGATGGGTCCTGTGAAGAGCTGCTGGGCTCTGCCCACTGGCCACAGTGCCACCAAGTGGTCAATCTGTAAAACGGTGGGACCATGTTTTCCACTGCCTTAAGCGACGGATATCAGTTTGAGAAGGCTCCGGGAGTTGGAGATGGATAGGGAAGCCTAGTGTGCTGCAGTCCACGGGGTCGCAGAGTCGGACACAACTGAGCAACTGAGCTGAACTGAATCACAGCTCTCTAAGGTTGGTGCTAGTACTAAAGAACCCACCTGCCAATGCTGGAAACATTAAGAAATGCAGGTTCGATCCCTGGGTTGGGAAGATCCTCAGGAGGAGGGCATGGCAACCCACTCCAGTATTCTTGCTTAGAGCATCCCCATGGAGAGAGGAGCCTGGCAGGCTACAGTCCATAGGGTCGCACAGAGTTGGACACGACAAAAGCAACTTAGCACACAAAGGTCATCTCTGTTCCAGAAAATCAGCAGGTTCACTGAACAGTGGGGAATTGTTTATTCTCTTCATATTCTTCCCAACACAGTGAAGATTTTTTTTTCTCCAATGAACGCATCATGCCACAGCCAGCAGGATGCTGAATTTAAAGAATGCTGGACTGGTTGGCAGAAGGCATTGTAGTTTCCCCCTAATTTGACCTCTTTTGGACTTAATTTTCTCTTCTAAACAATGGGGTAGGGGGTTGGGTTAGGTCTCCCAACGTCCCATTCCTTCTACTCTACTAGGTCTAATTCTTTGCTTTTTTTCACATGTGGTTTTCTTAGAGGAGCATAACCTGGAAGCTGACTCTGGTCCAGAAGCTCTAACAGATCTTGCTTCTGTTGCTTCAAAGTGAGTTTGGCAGGTGGCAGCAAGGCTGGAGGGTGAAGGGAGGCACTGTGCCCACCAGGAGAGGCAGAAGTGCTGACCTTATCTGGCAACTGATTGCTCCCCACATGCTTGGTGGAGGCCCAATGGGTAAAACTGTCCTTGCTGAGAGCACTGGCCAGAGCTCCAGCCCTGGTTCCAGGCACCCTGGGGAAACCTGTGAGGAAAGGTCTATGGGAAAGTAGCAGGCTGGTGGGACTACCACTTTCACTGAAGATTAGAAGGAGAAATCTGAATCCTACCTTTTAAAGGCTGCAGCCCTGCCCCTTCCTCTGACAGTTTATGGACACCTGGAATTGGCTCCAGGGAATTGCTCTCCTCGGAACCTTGCTCCCCATCATTAGCTTTCTTGAATTCCTGTTTTGAGGCCATATGAGTCCATATTCACTCATCATGTGCCTGGTAAGGAGACTGGCATCGTTTTCTTACTCCTCACAATAGCCTGCCTCCCTGTGACTGGTGCTTGGCAGGTAAATCTGAGTTGTGGTGAATGTTGTTCTTGTATTGCTGAGTGCATGCATGCTAAGTTGCTTCATTTGTGTCCCACTCTCTGCAACTCTAGGGACTGTAGTCCTCCAGGTTCCTCTGTCCATAGGATTCTCCAGGCAAGAATCCTGGAGTAGGATGCCATGCCCTCCTCCAGGGGAAACTTCCCAATCCAGGGATTGAACCTGCGTCTCTTAAGTCTGCACTGGCAGGCGAGTTCTTTACCACTAGTGCCACCTGGGAAGCCCTTGTGTTGCTGGGACTTATGAAAATCTTTATTAATCTGTGTATTACATCCAGTTTCCTCCAAATTCAGGGTCAAGTGAGACAACAGGAATCCTAAATATTAAACTAAAAAAGTACAGTGAATTAACATGCTGAAAATATATAGCTGAATTATCACAGGTCTTGAGACTTTAGAGCTCTTGCTTTTGTGATTTAATTAACTCTATTTGTTATTATTTGGGGGGATTTTTTTCTAAAAAAACTAATCTCAATAAGACTTTGCATAAGATCCTGTCATTGAATTTCCACCCACTAGGGTAACTCACAGAACATTAAAGACAGAATAGAGTTTAGTAATCATCTAGTCATTTTCAGCTTAACCGAGACCAAAAACATATACATAAATAAAGGTAAATCAAATTTTTTTACAATTTGACTTCTAAAAATAAAAGTACTGCAGGGTCTCTTCTATTTTTTAACAACTATGAATCATAAAAGTCAAGGGCCAAGTGACATCAAGCTCTGACTCACTTTGTCATTTTTCAATATCATATGTGGAAGAGAAAGAAAAGGAAGAAAAAATACAAGGTATTCATCTTTTGACCTGGTTGATCGAAGGCAGCACCTCCACTTGAAAACATCAGCTCTATTATGTTTTGTAGATAGAATATTTTATTGTTCTCATTCTTTGCCCCCCGCCCCCAAACCAAGCCCAATCATGTCTTGTTTCCCTGTGTCTGCGAGACAGGATATACCAGTTTGTTTCCAATCTCAGATGTTTAGCACCACAAGCCCAGGAACCCAGCCACAGCCAAGGAAAAGGTGGGGGCCAGCTCACCAAATCTCTAGGCTCTCCTGTTAAGAACATCATGCTCTCCTAGACCTCAGATTTCCACCCAGGCAGCAGCTGTTAGGCCCACAGAGGTCTGGATGGGCTTGACTGCTCAAGTATTCCCTAGAGAGATACCTGTCATGTCAAGAGCCACAGACCTGCAGCTAGGGGATTGAGTGTGAAAACCAGTTCAGCCACACTCTGACTTAAGCAAGTCTCATAACGCTGAGGTCTGATTTCCTCATCTAGAAAACAGAGACGATTATAAGAACATCACAGACTTTTTAAGAGGATAACATGAGACAATGCAGGTAAAGTTGCTGAACTACTGACAGTATTATTTGCAATTCTTGTTAACTAGGGTGTGAAAATGCACACCAATCTTGTTTGTAAACCTGTTATTGTTTAAACAAAACATTTTAAAAATGTGCTCGTCCTGGATTTGAAATAATGGAGACCCGACAACCAGAGAAGAAAATCTCGTTACCTCGGCCACAGAATGAGCTTGGTGAGGGTATGATCATGTGTCCTGAGAGCGAGATGAGGGACAGGAAGTAATGGCTAGAGAAACGGCTTCATGTCTACATGTTCAGGAGAAAGAAAAAACTGCTCCTCGCCCTTGCTGTCCCAGAGTTCGGGGGCCGCGCCAGGCAGCCGAAGGTGTCTGCCTGAATGGCAGAGCGCAGAGAGACGAGACGGCATCCGCATGACTCCCTTTGGCAGTTTCTGGGCTTGCCCAGCCAGGTTCCCTGCGGACTGCTTGAATTTGACTCAGAAGGGAGGTAAGCACCCTAGACACAGCCTAGATGGGCCTGCATGTGAGGAAAACAGCACGGCGACTTCAAATGCTTCAAGGCATCATCAGCTGCTTTTAAGAGCGAATGAGAGTGAGAGACAGAAAGAGATGGAAATTAGGCCAACCAATAAGCTTTCTTTCCCTAAGCATCTTCATTAAAATTCAATCACAGAAGACTACCCAGGCAAATTCTAGTATATTCCAACATATGGAGCGCTCTCCATCAGATCTGGACAGAAGGTAATGTAAAAACATATAAAATATTAACACTTCCTAAATGTTGCTCAGCAGAAGAAATACAAGTCTCTGAAATGTGTCACACAGGAGATGTGATTTGGAACAGAAGTCTATAGTTAACAAAAATTCAGCAGGGAGGAGAAAAAAGAAACAGAATAAAATCAGGTTAAATCATCAATCAAAGACAGTTTATGCTTTTTGGACCTAATAGTAAATAAAAGTCAGAAAACATTCTTTTTTTTTTTTTTTTTAATGCATGTAACTAATATAGTAAAGGGACTGTTGACCATAAATAAGCTCAAGGTGAAAAGCTTCCTCTAAAACAAAAAGCAACTAAATTAAAAAAGACAAAAACTAAAATCAATAGCGAATGCATTCTATATAATAAAACATTTCCCTCAGAAAATTGATTGAAAAAATACATAAACAGCTCGTTTTTATAGTTAAATTTTTAACCTCTGGTGCATAATAATAATTGAAAGAATTCTGAGAAATCAGACAAAAGTATTTGGTGGATTTGAATTAATGGGCCAAGCAAGCTTTTTTTCCTTGGCTTCCCTGTCAAACGAATCATAGATTGAGTCTTTGGTTATAGTTTTGGCCGATGGAGGGATTTCTGAGATGCCGACATAGTTTTTTTTGGCCATTCTTGAACTGGTTGTGATAGTATAGGCGTTGCTTCGGTAACACTTCATCGAGGACATGCAGAAAGTCTCTTTCATGCCTCTCCTAAAATTGGCATTATAAATGGAATACAGAGTAGGTTTAGAGGCTGAGGAACTAAAGGATATCCACGTGATAGCAGTGAACACAAGGGAACTTTTCTTATAGTCTCGTTCATGGGGGTGCCACAGCTGAGCGACATGAAAAGGCAGCCAGGAGAGCAAAAATAGCAGATTTAAAATGAGGAACATCTTGACTGTCTTCACTTTTGTCCTTGGGACGATGTTCATGGTCCGCCTCACTGTCCGGCCATCGGTGCCGATTCTCCAAATGTATTTTATGACCTTCTGGTAAAATAAGACGAGGAGGCTGCACGGGATCACAAAGCTCACCAGGAAATGGGCGACAGTATAGGCGGTTCCTTCCCAAGAGGAGGGAAGGAAGTAGTTGCAGTGGTTGTCCCAGCTGGAGCCGTAGAAGAACAACACGGGGGTCACGAAGGTCGCCTCGAAGATCCAGGACGCCGCGATCATCTTCTTGGCTTTCTCTCTGGACACCTTGAAGCTCAGTGGGTAGACGATGGTGTAGAAGCGGTCTATGCAGATGGACAGGAGCACGTAGATCTGGACTCCCGGGGTGAGGTACTGAAAGTAGCGCACGGCCCTGCACGTGGCGCTGCCCAGGGTCCAGCGGCCGGTGGAGAACTGCAGCAGGACGAAAGGCGTGCTGGCCACGCTGACCAGGAGGTCCGCGCATGCCAGGGACACCACAAAGTAATTGGTGGTGGACTGGGTCCTCCTGCTGCGGTGGATGACCAGACACACCAGCGAATTGCCACAGACGGAGAGCAGCCACAGGGCCCCAAAGAAAATGCTGGCTGTGGCCACCTCCCCGGGGCTCGGTCCATCCTGCGGGTCTGTTCTGTTGCTCCTCCAGCTGTGCTCCGGGGAGAGCTCCGTCAGGTCTCGGCTCGGCAGAGGGGCCGCGGTCTCTGCGCAGCTGTGGTTATGAAGAGGCACCAGCAGTGTAGGAGCAACCAAAGGTGGCTTGCTGTTATCCATTCTGTGAGCAAAAACCATATTCACTTTCCCCCTCTTAGTTCTGGATAAGGAAAGAAGAATGAGGCCTCCTGTTACAACGGTGTTACAAGGACTGATTCCTAAGGCTAACAATGATTTAGGAAGCTTAGGTCAGTTGTCATTTGTCAAGGACTTCTGCGTTGGTAGGAAAACATGACTACTACCCAGAAAAAGCTCTAGGTCTGTTTCTCTTTCATTTTAGGGCTGTTTCAGCTGAGCCCAGCTCAGGGTCTCCCTGGCCTCCCCTCTCTCCTGACCTTCGTCAAATGTGGTGGAACACACAGCAAGCCCCAGTCCTCACTGACCCTTGTTCCCTTCACATGCTGGGGATTGCAGAGGGGTAGGGATCTCAGATCTAGCTCACTTTAAGGGTTTACCCCCGAACGAAGAACTGCTGGAATTCTGGGAAGCATATGAGAAGTTCCTGAGTGTCCTACCGCTAAAGTAGTGAGGCTGCAAGGGAGGAAAACTTGGGCAGATGGAAACACAGATGTCAGCTATGGAAATAGCTAACGGGAATCTGAATGCAGACTGGCTGGCTTCTGGGAAGGACCCCTCACTTACTGCAGAATTCCCACTACAGAAGCATTGTGGAAGTACGTGGAGCAAAAGTAACACTTTCAGGTGAGCCAGAAGTAGCTCCTCATTTAATGACACAAAAACCCAGCCTCTTTTCCCCCAAAAGATGATGTGCCACCTCTCGATGACATACCGGATGCTACTGTTGTTAGTTTCATAAATGACACTGACTGAGCATGTACAAGATGTCCCCTAATGAATGTAAAACCAGGCTGCTAGAAACCTTATGGCATTCAGACAATTACAAGCAATCAACTCTAACGTTACCCAGCCTTTATTTTAACTCTTTCTTACTACTATTCAGTTAGGGGGGGAAAAGTTACACTTTTTAATAGGGGAAAACACTGTATCATTATCAGCCATTCAATTAAAATTGAGGTGACTTTGGCTGCAGTCATCTTGAAGGTTTAATTTGGTCTGAATCTAGTAAGCAGAAAGAGAAAGCACAGCAACTGAATCCATGATAACCAGGGCTGGGGCACAGGAGAGGGCACCCCAGCAACAGGCTCTGCTTCTTGCCCTTCCCCGGGGGCGGCTGTCACTACACCTCACAAAGAAATCTTTCTGTGGGGTCAAAGGACAGTTCCTAATGACCCATTTTGTCTTCAAGGATATTTGCAGTGATCTGTGGTAGGGAGAGGATGTTAATATATATTGTCCTCACCAAGAAATCCCATCCAACAAAAGTCTGAAGCTCAGGGTGATGTACAAATGGCCAGGTCCATGTTCCCTTCAAGGCTTTTTGTGTCCATGAAGCAGCCCTACTTAATTTCCTAAAGAGAAATATAAGGTAATTAATTATTTTAACAATTAAAATACCTTTAAGCATGCCTGGCGGGTTGACGGTAAGTCGTAAGACTAGCAACCATGCTTTCCATATGAAAAATTAGGACACAGTCTGAAAACAGGACATCAGATCTAAAATTAGCACTGTCCTTGAAAACCTGTAATGCATGTGTGTCATCCTTACAAAATCATCTTTTTACCTTTATGTGTGTAAAACCTACAACGTTGAAAAAAGAAAAAAAACCTAAATTTTCTTTTTAAAGATTTAAAGTTTAAAAGGACTGATACTGAAGCTGAAACTCCAATACTTTGGCCACCTGATATGAAGAACTGACTCTTTGGAAAAGATTCTGATGCTGGGAAAGACTGAAGGCAGGAGGAGGAGGGGATGACAGAGGATGAGATGGTTGGACGGCCTCACCAACTCGATAGACATGAGTCTGAATAAACGCCGGGAGGAGGTGATGGACAGGGAAGCCTGGTGTGCTGCAGTCCATGGGGTCGCAGAGTCGGACAAGACTGAGTGACTGAACCGAACTGAAAGCTTAAAAATACAAGAGACAAGCAACATTCCCAGAGAGAAAGGGCTGTTCTGAATTTGTGGGGGAATGCCTGTGGCCAAAACAGAACAGGAGCTGGTGGCATGGGCACTTTCCCGTAGTTCCACACACACTTGGAAGCCTCTGAACTTCCTTCTGCTTCTTTCTTCCTCTCATAGCAAAACTCTGCAGATGAAACTCAAAATCACCACCGCCACCACCACCACCACTGATGCGCTGCGGGGGCCTTCTTCTGTCCCTTCCTCCTGCAGCTTTACAACAAGTGTGTCCGACCCCCACCATACACACACACCTCCACCCCCACACACACATACCCTCCTGGAAACGGGACAAGGGAGGGGCTTCCCTCGTGATCCAGTGGTTAAGACTCCACACTTCCACTGCAGGGGAAGCATGTTTGATCCCTCACCAGGGAACTAAGATCCCACAAGCTGTGGGGTGTGGCCAAATAAGAAAAAGAAATGAGACATGACAACCTGAGGAGTTGTTGAGTCTAGGTCTCACCTGATTGATGGCATGACTTTTCCGATTGGACCTAAAAGTGCTGCACCTCTGTTTACTCATTCAATATACCAAGAAACTATGCTAGGTGCTAGGAAAATCAACGAAAAGTAAGACCAGTAAAAGGGAAATGTATAAATAAGCTGCCTGCCATATTATAACTAAATTCTGTAATAATTAAAATTGACAGATAAGGAGCTAAGCGGCAGAGAAAAACAGGGATCCAACTCTGCTTGAAAAAGGGAAGAAAAGGAAAGGCTTCACAGAGGAGACCAAGGTATGAGCCAGGGGCCTGGAGGATGAAGGTCCCTTCTTCAGGAAGACAAGGGTTTAAAAAAGAAAAAAAAAAAAAGTCCCAAACATTCCAAGGGAGAGAGAGAGCATGTGGAATAACGGGGGTCATCCTTCTAGGACTGACCTTTTGGGGGCCCTTTTCCCCTTCAATTCAGTTCAGTTGCTCAGTCGTGTCCGACTCTTTGTGACCACATGGACTGCAGCACTCCAGGCCTCCCTGTCCATCACCAATTCCTGGAGCTTACCCAAACTTATGTCCATTGAGTCAGTGATGCCATCCAACCATCTCATCCTCTGTCGTCCCTTCTCCTCCTGCCCTCAATCTTTCCCAGCATCAGGGTCTTTTCCAATGAGTCAGCTCTTAGCATCAGGTGGCCAAAGTAATGGAGTTTCAGCTTCAACATCAGTCCTTCCAATGAACACTCAGGACTGATCTCCTTTAGGATGGACTGGTTGGATCTCCTTCTAGTCCAAGAGACTCTTAGAAGTATAGTTTTCTGCAGACCATACTGCCCAGACCATACAGTCTCTAAATGCCCTACAATCAAACTGACCTACATTTTTCCTGTGGTTACAATGAGAAGTTACATTTTCTGCATCATGGGCTGAAATGTAGTCACCCGGTGGATGAGAACATTCACATATGCAGAATGGCTGTGGTTCCCTCTTTCATAGAGCATTTTGTTTCTCCTTTTCCCGTTTATTTTGCTTTAGAGCCATGCTGGGTGTTCCCAGGGAGCTTTACAAAATGCTGATGCCAGGGTCCTTCTCTAGGGATTCCAGTTTAACTGCTCTGGGGTGCAGCCTGGGCATCGGGAGGTTTCAGGAGTTCCCCAGGTGATCTCAATGTGCAGCCCAGATTAATAATCACTGCTTTAGAATTGCTTCCACATTTCTGTCTTCTCCCATTAACTATGGGGTCCTGGGAAAAGGGCATTATTCTTTGTCCATGCTCCACAGCTTCCACTGAAGTTCTTTACATTAATAATCGCTTATTAGCTATTGAATGAATCGGCTTCATAAAGACAGAAAGCTGAAATACAGGCCTCCTACTCTAGGTGGCTCTGCTAGGAGAATTAAAAGCAGAGATACAAAAATCACTGCGTGTTCTCAGAGAGCTGGGACGCTGGTGGTCATGGTGACAGGGGGGAAACACGGCCCCTGACAAGAGCAGGGCAGGCGAAACTAAAGTCACCCAGGCCAACTCATTTAAGGGCGAGTGAGGCGACCTCAGAGAGCCTCCTGTACCCACTGGCAGGAAACATGGTCTGCCACATTATAACTAAATTCTGGAATTCTAAAGTAAACGTTAAGAAAGCTCTCCCCTGCTCCATTAATTTGGAAATAAATATATCTTTAAGGGAGTATTTCTGAAATACAGAGGCTGCGTGATTAGTAGTTGTGTCTGGGTCATCCATATTCAGTAATTTTAGCAGCAACAGGAAAGCCATCTTCACCTCTTTCCAGCTCATCCTGTCTCTTCCCAACCAGCCCTGAGACTACCACATGACACACCAGATTGAGCTGAGACAGAGGGTCCGTATTAATACATACCTTTATCTATGTATTATCTAAGAGAGGAATTATTCATCTGTTGGGCTCTAAGAGATGTGTTTTAATATACAGGTGGGGAAAATGGTGGATGAGAGGACATGACATAGAGCCAGGGAGTGAGCGACCTCTGTAACGTGGGGCCTGGTGTCTATATACAAAATGATATGTCTGTCACTTCATGTTGTAATTTTTATTTTGAGGGCTGTCTCCCCCTGTTGGGTTATGAATTCCTTGAGGACAGGGACTATGTCTCTACTTCTCTATCCCTGCAGCACAGAGATATTAATAAAGGTTTGCTGAATAAATAAACGGGTAGATAAGAAAAATTATCCATTATTTGAAAATAAGGCACAGAGAGCATAGCATAGTTTTTTACTATCATGCTAAGACACTGTTACATGGGCTTCCCCAAGGATTATTTAATTCTCTGGAAGAATGCATCTGTTCTTGATTTTGCTATTTACAACATGACTAGCACCCAGACATTACATGTAAACATGCAAATTTGTTGCATAGAAAAAATAACCCCAAAGGTTATAGATTTATTGCCCTGTAGGACAATAACCAGTTTTGCGCCTCCTAGCAATCTTATGCTCACATTATTTAAAGAAACAAACAAACAGGAACACCACTCCCCCAGATCCCTATAAATATCCATTTATTCAAATGCTCTTGGAAGCAACCTTATTATCTCATTGGTTCCTTCAGTAATAAGTTAATGAATTTTTGACATTATGTTCATTTCTATGCTTGAATGAGAATCATGATGAATGAGAACCATGACTTTAACCTTTGAAAAACTGTATTTTGATGGGTATATGAATGATTAGATACTAATGAGACCACAGAAAATAATCAGAGGGGCACAGATGATAAACTGCACAGTTTGCCAGAGGCTACTCCCAGATAAGGGAATCATTGCTGGGTAGGTTTCTCCCAGACTCAGGAAACCCTAACAACCGATTTATTTTTCCCTCCTGAAATTACACAGATTCAGAGATATTCCTATAATACAGGAAGACTATGGCAAATTAGAATTTTATGTTAAATTTATACACGATATTTGGTTGGGGAAAAAACGAATGGAGACATTCTCTGTAGAATCAGCCACACAGCCTGCGGCTAATGAGCAGTGGGAGTGGCTGCGGTGACGACAGGAGTTACAGTGGCATCAATGCCACCAGGAGTCAGCACCTTCTCTGTGTGTGTGCTTTTCATCTTTCAGGTATTTCACATGCAGAGATCTTCCAGAGAAAGAGGTAATGTTATTAGCCCTATTTTTCAAATGAAAAAACTGAAGTTCTTCCCCAAGGTCATACAATTGGAGAGTGGTCACCCAAGACTGCCTTGCTCCAAAGCCCATGCTTTTAACCACCACTGGCACTTCATTCACTTTCACTTTTCACTTTCATGCATTGGAGAAGGAAACGGCAGCCCACTCCAGTGTCCCTGCCTGGAGAATCCCAGGGACGGGGTAGACTGGTGGGCTGCTGTCTATGGGGTCGCACAGAGTCGGACACGACTGAAGCGACTTAGCAGCAGTAGCAGGCACTTCATCTCCCGGGGAGCCACAATGGGCTGGAACTAAATTTGGAGGGTCAAACTGGCTGTACACAGACTTCTCAATCAAACACGAATATAAAATTCCCCCATAGACTCCTGCAACCCACAGATACATCTGTTCAATATGCTAGCTCAGAAATATGTGACACAGTGAACATTTTGGGGGGGAAAAAGTCACTCCCACTATATACTGCAGGGAGGCTTAGCATCAAAAGTTCAGTAGACATGCTGGTCTGGAAACACAGCCTTTCTTCAGAATAAAGAATATGAGAGTGTTGAAAATTCATTATCAGATGATTGCTGCCGTGTAAATGTAGAATGAAAGCAGAACTCTAGACTTCAGTTTGAATCAAAGTGTAGAAAAAGCCTGAACAATTCAGTATCACTCCAAGTAGGAAGTTCTCTTTTAAATTTTAACTGTTGTAATTTAAGAAATATGATGGTGGTAGATATTTTCCTTAAACCTTTCACTGTTTTGTAGGCTTGATTTGCCTACATATGAAATAAGATTGGAACAGAGATGGGCTGGGACTAGCTTGCATGGGGCTCCTCAGAGCACATTCCTTCCCAATTCCAAGTTCAATGACATCATGTTGGCATCATGAATCAGCCAAGGTAGGAACAGTCGCACCATGAGACTGACAAACGCCACAAATAGGCTCTTTCCCTGCAGAGGCAGTAGTTACCAGCCCAGCACTTCCAGTAGGGCAGTTCACAGACCAACCTATCCAAAAGTCCTGAACGTACATACATCCCTGAATTTACAAATGGCTAAGGAGGTCACACAGGTTCTTTGGAAGCTTCCTGAGTTCCTATCTTGCTTCCTGGCTCTGAGCTATGGCTCTGGTGTGGACACCGAGCTAAGCACTTTACAGAACTACGTAAGGCTCAGGTGGCTACCAGTATGACTGTGGTGGAGGAACAGGAAAACCAGAAAGAGAGAACACATGTTCTCATAATGTGCCACACAGACAGGGTTGCCGGATGAAACACAGGAGGCCCAGTTAAGCATGAATTTCAGATAAATAACAGATACTTTTTTAACATAACTATGTCCTGTCCTATATTTTTATTACCTAAATCTGAAAAACCTACACACCTAGAACATAATCTTCTGCTGAGAGACACTTATTTTTCAGCTCACAATATAGGATTATCGCAAAGTGGTTATGTGTACAGGCTTTGAAGCAGACTGAAGTAGGGCTACTATCTCTGTCACTCATTATCTAGTTGTGTGACCCCAAACAAGTTATCTAACCCTCTTGATTCTAGAATTCTCATCTGTAAAATGAGAATCTGTTCAGCCATGTGTTTGTGATCCCATGGGCTGCACCCCACCAGTTTTCTCTGTCAATGGAATTTTCCAGGCAAGTATACTGGAGTGGGTTGCCATTCCTACTCCAGGGGATCTTCCCAACCCAGGGATGGAACCTGCATCTCTTGCATTTCGTGCATTGGCCAGTGGATTCTTTACCACTGTGCCACCTGGGAAGCCCAGAAAATGAGGATAATTAGTCCCTATTTCATTTGATTATTATGAGGATTAAATGAGATAATATATGCTCAGGAGTTAAATGAGTTATTACAAGTCAATCTGTCTGGTACAACACCCTCAGTAAGTGTTATCCTACTATAGTTCTAAAACACACCTAGCTTGGTGTCTGACACATAGCAAGTGCTGAAAATATTAGCCCTACTGTTAGCCCGTAAAAGTCTTCTAAGCCATCTGACAAGCAAATTTTAGTAACCGCAGCACATATCACACCCTAGAGTCATATTACTAACATTGGTCACATAATTTAGCATTGTTAAGGATGAATGGCTTTTGTCAAGGGCCTGAATACCTCATCATTGACAGCACTGCTTTTAAGGGGAAAGTCACTGAGGTCCAAATAAACATAATCTTTATCCAAGTTTCTTTATGTTGGGGATTTGTGTGTGTGTGTGTGTGTGTGTGACATATTTTCAGATGAGGGCTTCCCTGGTGGCTCAGAGGGTAAAGCATCTGCCTGCAATATGGGAGACCTGGATTTGATCCCTGGATTGAGAAGATCCCCTGGAGAAGGAAATGTACAACCCACTCCAGTATTCTTGCCTGGAGAATCCCATGGACAGAGGAGCCTGGTAGGCTACAATCCACAGGGTCACAAAGAGTTGGACACGACTGAATGACTTCACTTTCTTTTTGCTAGATGAAACTTTTTCTTATACCCTGAACCAAAATATGTATTGATAATCTACCTGGATTGACTGAGTCTTTCTTAAAAGTATACAGACTCTATCCTGCTTAAATTATTTCCCTTAGATAATTCTGAATAATTGCAAAAGAATCTCATAATTCCAGTGAAAATCAAGTTTCTTCTCCACCATCTGAGACTCCTGGCATTGTGGCTTATAAGCTTGAAATTTTCCCTAATGCCCTTCTCTCTTTCCTCTGGTTATACAATACATACAAGTATTTCTTCATGATATTTCCAGGTCTGTGCCTTTCAATCTGTTTCCCAACTGAGATCAAGCAGTTTTCTGAGATCAGACGTGACACATTTTCTCTTTGTTTGAATATTCTGTTTTCAAGGAGAACATGATTTTTTTTGAACAGGAAAGGGTTTTCAAAAAAGCCTCTTCTAACATCACAAATGCAGGAGACCTGGGTTTGATTTCTGGGTTGGCAAGATCCCCTGGAGAAGGGGAGAAGGCCACTCCAGTATCTTGCTTGGAGAATCCCAGGGACAGAGGAGCCTGGTGGGCTACAGTCCATGGGGTTGCAAAGAGTTGGACATGACTGAGCAACTAAGCACACACACAGCATCACAAAATATCCCAAAATAATGAGATTGCTGGTGAGAAATTCTAGATATCTAGATTTAAGGAACTATATTCTTCTTTTGGAGAAGGAAGTGGCAACCCACTCCAGTATTCTTGCCTGGAAAATCCCACGGACAGAGGAGCCTGGTGGACTACAGTTCATGGGGTCACAAGAGTCGGATACGGCTTAGCAACTAAACCACCACCACCACCATTCTTCTTTTATCGCCTTTACCTTTTTTTTTTGTTTTTCACATAAATCTGAAAATATTAGAAATAAACAGAGTCAGCATCCTTGGTGTGATTTCCAGAAATCAGGAGGGCTTCTATCCCCTCTGCTTCCCTCACCATTAGAGCAACATTCTTTTAGGGTCCAAGTCCCATTTTAGTATACATGCTGCTGAAGTGAGCACCAAAATTCCATTTAAAATGTAGATGCTTCTTAAAGAGTAAATTTTAAAACACAGTATCAGTAGAACAGTGGTGATATCTGGGACCCCTTCTATCTTGGAGAGCTATGATCTTAGTGAAAATGAAAACAGAAGAGATGCCAAAAACCAAACGCCACAGGAACAGTCAGGATCTAGAGAGAATGAAGATGGGGTGTTATATTGTGGGAAGGGATGGGTGGAGGGTGACATGCTGAAGCTGAAGAAGATAAACTTCACCGACTTGACAGTTTCGTGTGGGTATGGCTGGCACTGGAGAGATACTTGACCCACAGAAGTCCAACAGAAAGGAACCCAGGCTTCACCCACGTGGATGATTATGTTGATCACAAGTGGCAATCCTCCCCAGACTCTCTGTAGACCGAGCTGCAGGAGGAAATGTTAGGTCATACCAGCTCCTCTTTGGGCGAATATATAAAGGACATGATCCAGTATTTCCCACCCCAACTGCCACTTAGTCGGGATATATGTGGAAGTTTGAATAACACTTCCTGTCTCTCCACTGTTCTCACAAAGTCTGTGGTCAGATAAAATGCAAAAGAAACAAACAGCAATAAACTTTACCCTACAAAATGACCACTTTGCTATGACAGTATATACATAGCATTCTTCAATCACATGTTTATCTGATATTTTTTATCATCTCGGAGAAGCTAATTGCTAATTAGCTGGAAATACAGAAGTAAACTAGAGCTCTCCTCTACTGGGAGAAATAATATTACATAGCTAAGTAAGAAAAAGTACACAATAAATGGTTAGTGCCATGGAGAAAACAAAGCAGAATGAAGGTCCAGAATGGGCAGGAAAGGGATGGCAAGCGGGGGGCTGGCTGGTCACACAGTGGCCATTCCCAACACCTCCCCTGCCCTCCTGTCTCCAGAGGCTGACAAGGAAAGACAATCACCTTCCACCAACCTTTGCAGCTAGGGGTGGTCATATCAACATCATCTTCTCTGACCACTGAGACAAGAGAAGGCTTCCTTGTAGGGTACTGGGAGGCTCATGAAAAAATCTTTCTTAATAAAAGGAAAAGGGCATGTCAGGAGTGTTCTTCTTATGAGCCTGGCTATCCCTCACTTTCTGCCTTTGTAAACTGTCACATAATGGTATCAGTGCAATTGGTGGTATCTTATGAGGTCAAGGGAAGTCCTAAGACTCTCAAAGATACCACCCAGTGCTCTGACATGATGGAGCTGCCAGAACACCTGCCTCCAGACTACTTATTAAGTAGTCCTTGATGTCTTAAGCCCTTTTGAGTTTTCTGTTCAGTTCAGTTCATCCCTCAGTCGTGTCCGACTCTTTGCGACCCCATGAACCATAGCATGCCAGGCCTCCCTGTCCATCACCAGCTCCCAGAGTTCACCCAAACTCATGTCCATTGAGTCGGTGATGCCATCTAACCATCTCATCTTCTGTCGTCCCCTTCTCCTCCTGCCTTCAATCTTTCCCAACATCAGAGTCTTTTCAAATGGGTCAGCTCTTCACATCAGGTGGCCGAAATATTGAAGTTTCAGCTTCAGCATCAGTCCTTCTAATGAACACCCAGGACTGATCTCCTTTAGGATGGACTGGTTGGATCTCCTTACAGTCCAAGGGACTCTAGTTTTCTGTTATTTGCCTCTAAATGCAGGGTCTTGTTTCAGATAGTCATCAGAGAAGGATTCTCTGAAATGATACTAGAGCTAAAATCTCATTTACAGGAGGCCAGCCATGTAGAAGTCAGAATGCATTCTAGGCAGAAGGAAGAATGAGTCCAAAGGCCCTGGGGCAGGAACAAGCTTGTTATGAGGCTGGAGTATATGAATGTGGAAGAAAATGGTGGTGGTGGTGGTGGTTTAGTCGCTACGTTGTGTCCAACTCTTGCAATCCCATGGACTGTAGCCTGTCTGGCTTCTCTGTCTGTGGGATTCTCCAGACAAGGATACTGTAGTGGGTTGCCATTTTCTTCTCCAGGGGATCTTCCCGACTCAGGAATCGAACCCAGGTCTCCTATGTTGCAGGCAGATGATTTACCAACTGAGCTATGCACTTCACATAGCTCAAGAAAGAAAATGGTACCTGATATAATCAGAAATGTAGGCAGGGATTAGGTCACATATAGCACTGTAGGGCACAGGTGTTACTGGAGTGAAATCCACTGCAGGCTCTAAGCAATGGATGAATATTACTTGATTTGTGTTTAAAAACTACAACTTTAGTTGCTGTGTGGGTAGCTGAGGGTAGAGGAGGAGAGAACAGTTAAGAGGCTCTTACAATTACCTAGGTACATGATGACCAGGGCAGTAGCAGTGTAAGTGGGAAAAAGTTGATGGATTTTGAAAACATATTGGAGAAAGAGCCGCCAAGATTTGCTGACGTGTGACGGGGCAGGGGATGGAGATGTTTCCTAAGTTTGAGGATCTCAGACGCAGAAAGAAAAAGTCTGGGGAACTGGAAATCAGCAATTCTATTTTGGCTGAATTAAATTCCTATTGGATATTCAAGCAGAGCTATCCAGGGGGCACCTGGACATAAAAGGTTGGAGAAATGTCTTCCGACTCTTTGCCCATTTTTATTAATTCATTCATCATTCCATAAACATATTGTAAGATCATACAATGCGCCAGGATGTACTGTACTAAGAACTGGATGGATATACAATGGCAAACAAAACTGCATCCCTACCCTCATGAAAGTCATAGTCTAATTAGTTGTGGAGGGGTGGAGAGAAGAGTAAGAAAGAAGCACAAATAAAGACAGTAAGTTGTGGGCTTCCCTGGTGGTCCAGTGGTTAAGAATCCATCTGCCAATGCAGGAAACATGAGACTCACGTTCGATCCCTGGGTCGGGGAGATCCCCTGGAGGAGGGCACAGCAACACACTCCAGTATTCTTGCCTGAAGAATCCCATGGACAGAAGAGCCTGGCAGATTACAGTCCATAGGACTGCCAAGAGTCGGACACGACTCAAGCGACTTACCACGCATGCACAGGAAGATCCCATATGCCGCGAGGCAGCTAAGCTCGTGCACGATAACTACTGAGTCCACGCGCTAAATCTATTGAAGCCCACACTCCCTAAAGCCTGTGCTCCCCAAGAGAAACCACTGCAACAAGAAGCCCGCGCACCCCAACCAGAGAGTAGCCCCCACTCTCCAAGACTAGAGAAAGACAGCAACGAAAACCTAGCACAACTCCCCCCAAAAGACACTAAGTTGTTAAAAGTTGCATGAAAGAAAAGAGCTGTTGTAAGAGCTTGGCAGCAGGCCCCTTTCTCCGGCTTCGAATCTGGGGAAGCCATGGAGGCAGGAGCAGCAGGGACAGAGGCCAGGGTCCTCTACAGCAGACTCACCAGGACTCCTGCTGCAGGCAGAACACAGGCCAAGGAAATCCAGTCACTACTGGATCCCCAGCCTCCTTTCAGATCCCGGACAATGTTTCAGGCTCCTTGGGGCCTGGCCTTAGGACTGCTCTTGTGACCAGCTGTTGTTCTTAAGGTGACTCAGAGAATTCTTTGCCTCATCACATGGGGGCAGGGAAGACAGAAAGGAGTAAGCGGGGCCTGGAGGGGCAGAGCACTTCTGGGCACTTCCTTTCACTCTGGTACCACAGAGGGGCTTCCAGTTCTCCCTCTCCACTCCCCACTATGTGCCCATCAGGTGCTCTGTGAGCAAAGAGAGGTAAGGAGTCAGGGAGGAGAGAGGTCTGACCCCCCTCTGAAGGTCACTGCTCCACGGGGGCAGTGGCTGCCCACGGTTATGTGCAACCGGAAGACCCCACTGCCTGGTATAGAGACAGGCTAAGTCACTGAGATGCTGATGTGCGTGCACTGTGCTCCTTGCCGGGACTTTTTTCCTGTCCTCTGCTGAGAAGGGACCCAGGGCTAAGCACTCTCTTATCTTGGAAGAGAGTCGTCTCACCAGGCCTGAGACAAGCCTGTTTCCTTGGCTTTTGTTTGCTGGATGCTGGGTTCTCTGGTTGGCGGGGGAGGGGTGGAATTTCTGTATTTCTGTACAGGAGAGGAGGGAGAAACTAGGACCTCTGAAACAGGAGTGTGGCTGTGCCCCCTGGAGTCCTGCAAAGGGGAATCCTGGATGAGCACAAGGGATCTTTTGAGGATGATGAGAAGGTTGTGAAATTGGATTATGTGATGGTTGTACAATTCTGTAAATGTTAACAAAAACCACTGAATTGTACCCTTAAAACAAGTGAATTTTATGGCATGTAAATAAAGCAATTAAAAAGAAAAGGCAGGCCTGGGACCCTTGCCTCGCTTCCTCACTGTGCTCCAAGTAAGGGACAGGTGGAGATGGAGGTTTGCAGGTAGGGAGGTGGGTTCAAGGAATGGAGTTCCTCAGCTGGAAAAGAGGCCACCGCTCCAGGTCAGGGGTGGGGATCAGGGCTATACTGATGCAGCAGCTTCACCAGCCTTCAAGCACACACGCCAGTTCAGGCCATAATTACATCTCTGCTATAATCAGAGGGGATCCAAGCCTGGGGGGCCACCCTATCTTTTTGTAGTGTGTAAGAGCCCTGAGTCCTAGAAAGAGGATAAGAATCCTAGGAATGTTTGTCACCAACTTTCCCATTGTCCTGGTAGGATGGAGCCTTGCCATTGTTTAAAGGAAATAACATGTACAGTCCACGGGGTCACACAGAGTTGGAAATGACTGACGCGACTTAGCACACACTCAGACAACATGTATAGTAGGCAGAATGCCACCCTCCACCAAGACGTCCATACCTCCACTCCTGTGAATGTGTTACACTAAATAGCAAAAGGGAATCTACATATACAATTACAGCTCTGCGATTTAAAGTGGGAAGATGATCTGGAATTAGCCAGGGGGCCCAAACTAATGAGCCCTTTCAGAGATAGAACTTTCTCGGCTGATAGCAGAGAGCTACAACAGAAGCCAGAGACAGATTCCAAGAGAAGGAACTGATGCGCTGTTCTGGCTCTGTGGTGGAGGGCCCACATGCAAGAACCAGGGGGCAGCCTTGGGGAGCTACGGGTGGCCCCCAGCTGACAGCCACCAAGGAAACGTGCCCTTGGTCCTACAAGGACGAGGCATGCGATTCTACCAACCACAGATGCGAGCTTGGAAGGGGAATCAGCCCTCTATAAAGAGTGCTGTCCTGTGAACACCTTGAAGCCTTGTGAGACTCTAAGCAGAGGAACCAGCCAAGCCCACCCAGACTTCTGATCTGCAGAACTGTTACGTAATCAATGGCTGCACTTGTGTTGGCCAAGTTTGTGTTTGTTTGTGACAGCAGCAACAGAAACATTAAGTACAGATTTGTTATAAAACTGAGTGTGAACAATGAAACTCATACCAGCCATTCTATCACCGTCTACTACCCTACCAGTATCTAGGATATTAGAAACCCCCAAAAGCTTAAAGAATGTAGTATTTTCTACTTCACCTTTAATGTTAGACTGTAGGCTGAGAAACCCAAGCTATAATTCTGATTATAAGCACTGAACAGCAAATCAAGAGACCCAGGTCTTATTTTCATATCAGTGTAAGGACCTCAAGTAAATTAATCTCCCTGAATCTGTTTCCATGACTGCAACAAAAATGAGTTGCTCCAGATAATTTCTAAGGTCATGTTCGCTGTATGAACTAAAACTGACAGGCAGACATCAGAATGAGCAACATACATTCATTTAACTTACAAGCCACCACTCCCAGCTGGTGGAGAGCTCCTCCTGAGAGTGCACTTTGACTGGAGGAAAGGGAATCTGTTAAGGGATGCTGGGGTCCAGTCCAAGGTTTCCAAAGGAGAGAGGAATTGGACTGAGGGGTCAGCCAAGCCCTCCTCAGTAGTTACCCTGGATGTGCCAACGATCTGCTGTAGAAGACTCCTCACCAGAAGTGGTCTGGTCTAAGAAAGCCTGCCACCTGTGTTTGCTTCCCACCCCAGGTAACACCAGACTTCTTCGGGAGGAGAAATATTTGCTAGAAACCCTGACTGTCTTCTACCAATTTTTCCACCTCTCTTCCTAGAATGGGATCTTTCAAGTTTTGAAGAAAATAATTTGGCCAAGGAATTTGCACCTCAGTAAACTCAGTTTATTACAACAAACATTTTTTGAACAGCTGCTGTGTGCTTGTTGAATTCAAGTTTGGTAGGGAAATGTTCAATTTCATTTCCAATCTCTTTAGTTATGAGACTGAAATAGGAGAGATGTGAGGAGGCAAAGACCAGATTCATTACACTCAAAGCAAAGAGCTGAACAGTGGATGCGATCTACAGCCTTTTGAAAAGAAGGTGATTCATTAAGAACCGAGTATAAGCACTGAATAGCGAGTTACCAAAAACTTCTCTTTTTCAGAAACATTTACATGCTGTCTCACATCAAGTTCACATCAACACTCTGGGTAAATTTTGATCTGCAACACTGTCCTCAATCATGGTTTTCCAAGAAAGCTACCCTCAAGCTCATGGAGAAGCTAGATTTGAATGGGCAGCACATGTATTTTTCATGGACAAATTATGCAACTATGTACGTGGTCAGATGTGATTAAAAATATGGTTGAACACGTATTTGCATATGTTTCACATGGTTAATAACACATCTTATGCCATATATTTTTAGACATGTTATCAGTTAAAATGCTACTGCTATCACTTCTCAGTGCTTATTTTAATCCTCTCTGCATATAAGCAACGACTGACCAAAATCACCAACACCAGCAATTTTCAACTTCCTCTTCTGAGGTAGGTGTGACATTGAGTCCATACATGTGATACACTCCTACAGACACATCCAGAATTATGTGCAACGCTTGGCACTCAGACCACAATCTTCAAGCCAAGAAGTCATGTAGTCATGTAGAAAAAAAAAGTAAAAATTATGTTGACATCCTTAAATTTATTATAATAAGTTTTTTTTTAAAATGAATAACCAGCAAACTTTGGTATTTTATTTAGCTAGAAATTATCTGCAACAGACACTCCTTGTTTGGGACATATTTTGACACTTTGGTTGATAAGCGTTGCCCTGCTATACCATAAGTGTACGCTTGAAGTCCCAATTCCTGAAGGCTCAAGGTGCATCCAACCATGGAAAATGTATAAGAGAGAAACACACTCTCCACCTTGGGCAATGGTGGGATAAGAAAACCTGTGACAAAAGTCCACTAATGAGCATTCTTCTGGAAGTAACTAATTTCCTACCTATGCTCTTTAAAGCCGCTGACATCCCAGGCAGGTTTCATAGCCTGTATCCAAATTCAAAGGTGTATTTCTTTCTTGACATATAGAAACACATTTAAAATATGAAGAGGCTATGTTATGTCAACCACCATACATGGTTCAAAGCACAGGCTCTTAGACTAGTGGTCCAGAGGTCATTTTGCCTCCCAGGGGACATCTGGCAATACTAGGACACTCTTGATTTTCACAACTCAGGGAGGAAAGTGTTGATGTCTCATAGGTGGAGGCCAGGGATGCTACTAAACATACTACAGTAAAGAGGACAAAAGCTCCATTCCCAACACAGAACCGTCTGACCCAAGACGCCAATAGTGCTGGGGCTGAGAAACCTTGCTCTCGAGCCAACCTGCCTGGGTTTCAAATCACCTGTTACTTGTGTAAGTTACTTAACATCTATGTGCTTATTGTCTTTACCAGTAAAATTAGAATAATAACAGTCTCCACACCTATTGATTTGTTGTGAGAGAAAAAATGACATGGAAAGGAGCTAAGAACAATGTCCAGAACAAAGCCAGGGCTTAACAAATGTTTACTTCTGTTATCACTATATGCACTGAAAAAGACTGAGAAGAAAAACACCAAAATTTTAAAACAAGTTGTTTCTAGGTGGCCAGACCACAACTGATTTTTATTTTCATTATTCTTTTATATGTCTTTATATTTTCCAAATTTTCTAGAATTGTATTGCTTATTACTCTACTATCCAAAAAAATATTTTAAAAAGAATACAGAGGAAAGAATTTTCCTTTGGGACATAGTGGAATCAGAAAGACCTGGATTCAGATGCTGGCTCTATTTGCTGTGTGTGGCTTTGGGCAGATTAGTTACCTTGAGCTTCAGTTTCCTGATCAGAAATTGGGTCAAGTAATGCATATCAGAGAGCTTCCATGAAGATTAAACATGACAGTCATTCAGTGCCTTGGAAATATGCTGAATGACAGGCTCTGAGAGATGAGCGCTTTCCAAGTTTGGCCCAGGAAAAATGATGCTACAAACAGGGAAATATATTCATGATGATGGTGACTGCCCTTTTGCTTTTTAAACTGTCCTCTCATCTCAACCCACTATTTGTCTGGACTCAGAGGAGAAACTGCACCCATACACTGATCCTTGCCTCTATTCCTTCTACCTCCCCCCACACACATCCTAGGAAAGGATCTGCTAATCTGGTGGGCAGGGTGGACTAGCAGCCGGAAGTTACTGTGAGTGAAAGGCAGGACCCAGGTATCACTTTCACAAGCTTCACGCACCCTCATTATTCCTCTTGTGTTTCTTCTTTCATCCTCAGCCTCCAAGATGAAAGTGTTCTTAGCAAGGTCTCTCCTCCAAGGGAGCCTCTCCACTTTCTCTCTGTTCCTGTTCAGCTGGTTGAGAGGACTGTCCCCTTTTAGATTTGAGAGGGATGAGTGGAAACCCAGAGAGCCTTCTAGATCCAAGCCTCTTGTGTGCACAGCCCTGCTCATCTGAGGAGGCCAGCAAGTGTGCAGTGGGCAAGCAGCAATGGCCCAGTTGTACAGTGTTTCCAGCAGGGCTATTTCTTTTCCACAACTCATTCACTCCAGGCCACACTGAAGGCTGGGAGGATGAGTAGACAGGATTAAAGGACACATACCTTATCCACAAACCCCACTCTTAATGTTTTTAACATTCTTTAATCAGATGGAAAAAGAATTGGTTTAGTTTTAAATCATGTCTGACTCTTTTGCAACCCCATGGACTGTAGCCTGCCAGGCTTCTCTGTCCATGGGATTTCCCAGGCAAGAATACTGGCGTGGGTTGCAGTTCCTTCTTCAAGGGATCTCCCCAACCCAGGGATTGAACTTGCGGCTTCTGCATTGGCATTGGCTCATTGCCGCTGAGCCACCAGCAAAGCTGGGAAAAAGAATACAACGGGTTATATTTGTTTATGCTATCAGGAGGGGTAACTATTTTAAGCCTAGTTATTAATCTGATAATTTAAATTCAAATCCCAAGCAATCTTTAAAGATGCTCCTAGACAATCTCTGTACTCAGGTCCTAATCACCACGGTATGGAAAAGGCAGTCTGGCTCAATCCATTCTGACTCTGACGATCCCATGGTTCTCTAGGGAGGAGTCCGGTAGTCCAGTGGGATGGGATCATGGTGTAATGTCCTAGGGAGTGGGAGGGATGGTTGGTTAAGACAGGACGGCCTGGGGCAGGAACTGATCTTCTCAAGGCATTCTCTCTGGCCCAAGGTGAATTATCTCAACATTGGGAGATGATGCCAGGCCAAAAAAACATCAGAGGAAAATGAGACTGTTCAGGGTGCCTCCATCCAGATGTAAATACAAATATCAGGAGAACTACATTCTAAATGTAAATAAAATGTCAGGGGGATTGGTAATCACCAGGAAAAAAATTCATGGATCTTTCTTGAACACTAGTCTGCTCCAGGGTTGGTCTGACTAGCATATGTAAATTTCAGACATAACTTTGACTGTTGCCAAGTTCTCTCCTACTACACTTTAACCTCCTCAATTCCTTTCCCCATAAAAGCATGCAAAGCAAAATAGATACGGGACCCCAGAATGCTGTCAGAGTCTTCAGTCTTCCCACTCTTCATTCGCAAGTGCATACTGAGATGACACCATAAGCAGGCCAGGTGCTAAGTGCTAGAAATCCAGAGATGGAAGAAGCGGGTCCCTTCTGTCCAGAAGCTGACTTCAGATGACTACGATAGTGTTAGGTGTACTTGTTCCAGGGAAATGTAGATTTCAGCAAGGATCAAAGGCTTAATCTAAGAACTAAAGTTCAATAAAGTTCAAGGTGTCAGGGAGACACCCTCCTGTCAAAGCGTTTTTCAGTGAAAGCCTGAAGGGAAACACCTTATACCATAAGGAATTTCACAGATTTTTAATTCGTACCCCTTTTTCTTTCTCTCTGTATCTTTGACCCACCAAGTAATTTCTCTAAGTTTTCCCACAGCATATAAGAATGAGATGTCATCTTTTCTTCTCAGGGGCCAGAAGGGGACTGACACAGACCAAGAGGAAGTAAACCTTATATTTCAGATATTTCCAGAAGTTTAAAAAAATCTCTCTTTTTCCCATAAAACCTAAGGTAATTTGTGAAAGAGAGGTCTATTCCCTGTTTTAAAGTATGATAATGTTATTTTAAAGCAATAAATCTAGTCAGTTTGATAAAACATAGTTTGTGTTTATAATTTTAGAAGTTTTTAATTTATTTTATTTTGAAAACCAGGTAAGTACTGTTAAAGATAATATGGTTAGGCTGGTCTTGTNGCGTGGGTTGCAGTTCCTTCTTCAAGGGATCTCCCCAACCCAGGGATTGAACTTGCGGCTTCTGCATTGGCATTGGCTCATTGCCGCTGAGCCACCAGCAAAGCTGGGAAAAAGAATACAACGGGTTATATTTGTTTATGCTATCAGGAGGGGTAACTATTTTAAGCCTAGTTATTAATCTGATAATTTAAATTCAAATCCCAAGCAATCTTTAAAGATGCTCCTAGACAATCTCTGTACTCAGGTCCTAATCACCACGGTATGGAAAAGGCAGTCTGGCTCAATCCATTCTGACTCTGACGATCCCATGGTTCTCTAGGGAGGAGTCCGGTAGTCCAGTGGGATGGGATCATGGTGTAATGTCCTAGGGAGTGGGAGGGATGGTTGGTTAAGACAGGACGGCCTGGGGCAGGAACTGATCTTCTCAAGGCATTCTCTCTGGCCCAAGGTGAATTATCTCAACATTGGGAGATGATGCCAGGCCAAAAAAACATCAGAGGAAAATGAGACTGTTCAGGGTGCCTCCATCCAGATGTAAATACAAATATCAGGAGAACTACATTCTAAATGTAAATAAAATGTCAGGGGGATTGGTAATCACCAGGAAAAAAATTCATGGATCTTTCTTGAACACTAGTCTGCTCCAGGGTTGGTCTGACTAGCATATGTAAATTTCAGACATAACTTTGACTGTTGCCAAGTTCTCTCCTACTACACTTTAACCTCCTCAATTCCTTTCCCCATAAAAGCATGCAAAGCAAAATAGATACGGGACCCCAGAATGCTGTCAGAGTCTTCAGTCTTCCCACTCTTCATTCGCAAGTGCATACTGAGATGACACCATAAGCAGGCCAGGTGCTAAGTGCTAGAAATCCAGAGATGGAAGAAGCGGGTCCCTTCTGTCCAGAAGCTGACTTCAGATGACTACGATAGTGTTAGGTGTACTTGTTCCAGGGAAATGTAGATTTCAGCAAGGATCAAAGGCTTAATCTAAGAACTAAAGTTCAATAAAGTTCAAGGTGTCAGGGAGACACCCTCCTGTCAAAGCGTTTTTCAGTGAAAGCCTGAAGGGAAACACCTTATACCATAAGGAATTTCACAGATTTTTAATTCGTACCCCTTTTTCTTTCTCTCTGTATCTTTGACCCACCAAGTAATTTCTCTAAGTTTTCCCACAGCATATAAGAATGAGATGTCATCTTTTCTTCTCAGGGGCCAGAAGGGGACTGACACAGACCAAGAGGAAGTAAACCTTATATTTCAGATATTTCCAGAAGTTTAAAAAAATCTCTCTTTTTCCCATAAAACCTAAGGTAATTTGTGAAAGAGAGGTCTATTCCCTGTTTTAAAGTATGATAATGTTATTTTAAAGCAATAAATCTAGTCAGTTTGATAAAACATAGTTTGTGTTTATAATTTTAGAAGTTTTTAATTTATTTTATTTTGAAAACCAGGTAAGTACTGTTAAAGATAATATGGTTAGGCTGGTCTTGTTACTAAGTCATGAGGATGGAAGAATGTTCCTGGGTTTGGTTAAAAAAAAAAAGTCAACCAGGATGTAATTTTAGATTTCTTTTTTCCCTTTAGATATCATTTGGTCACCATAGCAACACAGTGTTTTACTACCAGATATCTATACAGCACAAGGGAAGAGAAGAACAGGCAATTACTTACTGAGTTATTTGGGGGTACAGAATGTGACTAGTGGGATAATTCAAAATTAAATACAGACTTCACTGGGGATCTGTTTTAGCCAGGCAAGCCAATTCAATGTTCTCGTAGTGTCAGCTGAACACAATTTGTAGCCAAACCAACTGTTGACATCATTTGAAATAAAGGAAGCAGGGAAGCAACATGATTCAGTGGTCAACAGCATGGACTCTGATGTCAAGGTTTTTCAGTCCAAACCCCATTTCTCCTATTTGATAGCTGTGTGACCTTGGGAAAGTCCCTTAACTTCTCTGTGCCTTAGTTTCTTGATCTCCAAAATGTGGGTACTAATAATAATTCCCACAGAAGGTTATTATACAGATTAAATAACTGAGTGTGTTTAGAATGATGCCTTTCACATATAGCAAGAATTTTATAAGTATTTGTTAAATAAAGATAAAACAAAATGTAAATTCGCTAGTTCCTCTCTTTGTGCTGGGTAGAAATAACCAAAGGGATCAAGATTTGAGTGCATGGCAGATTCTTTTAGCCTGTAACTCTGGAAGATTCCTTTCAGAACTTCCTGGGAGCCTTCTTGGCAGCTATTTTAAAAGATATGAGATTTGGTGGGCAGCCTTCCATCCCTAACAGAGAGCTGAGAACAATCACAAGCACTCCTGGTATCAGGGACATCAGAAGGAGGATAACCACACAGCACAAAGAAACAGCATGCTAGCCCACTCAGGCTCCCTCAGCCACAGCCAATAACCTTTGGGAAAACAGACACAGAACAAGCAGCTGAAAAAGCATGAAACAGGATTTGATTGTAGTGACATACAAAATCTGGCTGGTGTCAGTAATATTTTTTCCCTCTTTCTAAGATTCAAAGGAAAAAAAATCTGTTTCAGCAATAAGTGCTTTGTTTCATTCATTATCACTGTATACAATGTCCATCTCATTTTTCTTCAACAGGCAGTTACTGTGGTGAATTATGCATTTTACAGAACTACCTTAGGCATCTTTTCTGGACCTGTGACAAATCAAAAGCCCCTAACCAGCATTCAGACAAAATCTCCGAATGGCCTGGAAAACAGAAGGTATCATATCCTCTGAGCCAAATTCCAGCCACGAAACCGCGGGGTCTCTAGCACATACCTCCATCTGGACTTGGTTTCAGAGACGGTCTCCTCAGGTCTTCTTGGTCAGGTTCAGCCCTTGCAGACGAGTCTGGAGGATACCATAAGCCACCCCAGAAGCTTGGGAACACAGTCATATCTGTCCTCTGCCTTCCCCTTGGCTCACAGCCTGCTTCCTGGTAGGAAGACAAGATGACGCTGTGCAGGGTTGACTGTTAAACCATCTTCCCGCCCCCAGCCCCACTCTCCTGGTGCCCCTCCCTTCTCCTTTCCTGGGCTCTGGAATGTGTCACATGGGAAATGGATCATGTGGCTCACGAGGAGAATGTGGCCAGCTTCTCTCTCCCTTCCCCCTCACTTTTCCTTTCAGGAGCACAGAGGCAGAAATCTCCGACCTGATTGGCTCTAACCAAAAATCTCCATATGAAAAGGGGAAGAGTCAACCATCCAAACCTCTAGCCTCCTCCACTTTCTTTTTCATTTCTCATCTGAACGTTTTATCCTGGACATGCAGAATTGCTTGGAAGGGAAGGAAAGGGTGCTTTCTCCCCAGGCCCTCCCTTTCTTTCTTGTCGTATGTACTCTAAGTTGACAAGGTGTTCCCTAAGCTCCCTCCAGAGCCACCTTGGCACATCTGACAAAAAAATCAAGTGTTCAGCACCACGGACAGCATTATAACCCCTCAGCGCTCATTTGTCTATTTCACTCTCGAGTAAATAAAGCCATTTAAAAAATATTTCCCTGAGGTTTTGTGTCTAAATATACATCTGGCCATATATAAGTAGGACTCCAACTTCCCCTACTGTCAACTTACTGTTATTTATAAACACAAATATAATTTTTACATATCATAAAATGTCTACCTTCCCACCCCCATCCCACCATCCATCCACACCCTTTAAACATGCTCCATGTTTAGAGGATGGAGAGGAAATTCTCATTACACAGTTTACCGTATGCCCATATATCTATGCTCACAGGCGCAACCACAGAAATATGTAGGTTTCTTGAGTGTGCATGTTCAGATGTCTTTAGACCCATGCCTAGGCCTCAGGCAGGGCTGAGTTAAGAGGCAGAGAGCGAGTCTGGTAGGAGCTGTTTTGTGCAGGGTCTTTCCTGCTTCGCTGACGTCCCGGTTGCCATGGTGCTAGGTAACTGCTGAAGGGGATGACTGCGTTCAGAACCAGTCACCATGGGACCCTGCTGACTAAAGAAAGGAAGAGGGAACAGAACTGAATTGCAGAGGAGGACTTTCAATTAGCATTTTCAGAGCCAAATTTACCTAATGGGCCCCTTCTTTACTGAATTGTTGCTGACCCTAAATCTTGAAAGGATTCTAGGAATTAGTATGGACACTGTGATGGTAACTCCCTCCATCCTTCACTGCTTCTTTCCTTAAAAATCTCTTTAGGTGCAACAGAATGAAAACGCCAGCTTCACAGACGAACTGTGGCGTGCCATCAGAAAGCAGCGTGGGGGTGGGGGTGGGGGTGGAAGAGCATAGGAAACATACTTCTCAGGTTGTGGCTTCTGACTTTATGAGGCTGTTCATCTAGATCTACCAGTCTTAAGTGGGAGATACTCTAGACCTACACCTGAACTAGCAACAACTGGGAATGCTTTATGAGTTTACAGGGAAAAAGATAAATATTGTTTAAAGTGACTTGCTGGATTATTTTAAATAAAAATAAATTTGAATAATAAGGTCAACCCCTTGCGTAACATTTGGACTATCCCAAGTTAGGAACTGAATCTATACATTTGTCTCTTTAGACATACACATAACCTGTTTGTTTCTAACTCAGAATTCTAAGTATGGCAGTTCTGAATACTGTATTTCTACGGGGGGGGTGGGGTTCAGGTAGAAATACTGACGTTCAATGTGCAGTAATGCAAATTCTGTTACGGAAAGAGGTAGCAGAGAGAAGCTCCAGTATAATTTCATGAAATTGAAGCTCTTTCCTGGCCTAATGTCCATAGCTTAAGACATGTTTACTTCTTTTTTTCCAGGATAAGAATCAAGTTAATTCTAGTTTTTCTATATAAGGCTCAGAGAAATTCAATTCTGTTAATTCTAACACTGGCCCCTTTCAGAAAATTAATTTATCAGGAAAGCTGGACATGTGTTTGAAGAAATTCTTAAGAGAGTTAGTCAGATGGTGACTTAATATCATCTCTCTTCTCTTAGTGAATAATAATAATAACAGCAACAACATAACCAGCTAATTATTTATCATGAGCCATGATCTCATTTAACCCTCCTATCCAACCAGAGAAAACTTAACTGTATTTTTCTCATTTATTTAATAGACTCCTTGGAGGTTTGGCCTGACTTCGTAAAATAAACTATTGTATTTTTAATAAAACATTCATCACACTGGTAAAAAAAAAATATTGGGAGTGGGGTGATGTATTATGTTTCTCAGCAAATTATGGTGGCTCAGACGGTAAAGATTCCACCTGCAGTGCAGGAGACCTGGGTTGGATCCCTGGGTCAAGAAGATCCTCTGAAGGAGGGTATGGCAACCCACTCCAGTACTCTTGCCTGGAGAATCCCCATGGACAGAGGAGCCTGGTGGGCTACAATCCATGGGGTCGCGAAGAGTCGGACATGACTGAGCAAGTGAGCACATCCAACTATAAGAAAGGTACTGTTATTAACATTCCTGCTTGACAGACAAGGAACTTAGGGAGGAGAAGTGATATGCCCACAGCCACACAACTAGTTAGTACAGGAGCTAGGACTTGGGANTACAATCCATGGGGTCGCGAAGAGTCGGACATGACTGAGCAAGTGAGCACATCCAACTATAAGAAAGGTACTGTTATTAACATTCCTGCTTGACAGACAAGGAACTTAGGGAGGAGAAGTGATATGCCCACAGCCACACAACTAGTTAGTACAGGAGCTAGGACTTGGGACTGTTTAGTCTGACTCCAGAGCAGGTACATTATATTGTACTATTCTATATCATAAATAATGGATTCATTTAAAATAACTTATTAATTTAATGACTGATGTGATTCAGTACTACAGGTCTTTGACAGAAGAAATCAGAAAGACTGCTTTAAATCATTTGAGAGCAAAAAAAGACCAAATTATTCATTCTTTTTAGAATGACTGCACAGGTCAGTTTTTATTCCAATCCCAAAGAAAGGCAATGCCAAAGAATGCTCAAACTACCGCACAATTNGTCTTAGGGCTCAGATTATGGTGACAGCAGGGCTGTGTTCTCTTCTGGAGGCTACAGAGAGAGAATCTGTTTCCGTCCTGTGGCTCGTAACTCCCTTACTCCATCTTCAAAACCAACCATCCTGTCTCTCTTTAACCATTACTCCACAGTCAGAGAGTAATGGTGAGTAACTTCAGCCCTTCCAGAGTCGCTCCCTGTGACTCTGACATCAGATTAGAAAATCAGAAGGCTGGATCCAAGAGATAATCCAGGATAATCTCCTCTCTCAAGGCCTTAACTTAGTCATATCTACAAAGTCCCTTTTATCCTGGAAGGTAATATATTCACAGGGTCTGAGTACTCGTGTGAATATCTATAGGTGTCCTAACTCTGCATACCACAGTAAGTTACCTCCAGGTTGAGAGGAGCACTCAGGGCAAGAGATCTCTGCTTTTGCTCCCCTCTGGAAACAGCTGCTAAGGCCCCTCACACCTCATTCTGAACTTTGCATGGCCATTTGGGCCAATGGCAAATTTTCTACAGCGTACACAGGCATACAGAGCAGCTGACCATCCCAAGGGTTTCCTGTTCCTTTGAAGTATGGATGCTAAACTAACAGCCATAGGGCCTGTGGTGTTCAGGTGAAATGACTCGATCGCAAGAGCCAAGGAGAAGCAGAGTCTCTGAGGGGGAGAGGCTGTTCCTCCCTGGGAGATTTGCCTGAAGCCAAAAACAGGCCATGAATTCATAAGATCCAGGCTTCAGTATCCCAGGGCAGCAGGTTCCCCAGTGATCAGGCCAGCAAGGGGCATCATGCAAGAATGCTGCCAGTGCACAAACTAGGTCCAGAATGAAGCCAGGGAATACCCTTTACTCATGAGTCCACAAAGATGTATCTGTTACCCCTCCCCACCCTTCATACAAATGGACATTATCGTCAGAGACTTCAGGACCTCCTTAGGAAACATTATGAAATAGGACACATTTTTGTCCAAAGGAGACTTACGCTAAAGAAACCACTTAAATAATGAAATTAATTGAACTATACTTGAGACTGAACTGGACACTTAGTTTTTTTGTAATGAAACAGTTGGGGTGGCTTTAAAATATATCCACAAATTCTTTGATATGCCTCCCTTCAAATGGTGACACCTAATACTTCTCTTGAACATGGGCCATCCTTACAACCTGTTTCCAGTTAAAATGATGTGTTAGAAGTGATTCTCTGTAATTTCTGTGGCTAGATCATCACAAGGACAGTTTCTGCCTGGCTCTCTCCCTCTTGGATTACTCATTCTTGGGGAAGCCAGTCACCATGTCATGAGGATACTAATGCTGTACTGTAAAGAGGTCCATGCATGGAAAACTGAGGGCTCTCACCAATCAGCGCCAACTAGCAACCGGGCAGTGAGCCATCCCGATATCAGATCCTCCACCCCTAGTGAAGTGACCGCAGTCCAGACGACATCTTTTTTTGTCGTTCTGCTGGTTCTTCACTGCTGCATATGGGCTTTCCCTAGCTGCAGCAAGCGAGGGCTAATTTCCAGTTGTAGTGCAAAGGCGTCTCATTGCAGTGGCTTCTCTTATGCAGAGCACAGGCTCTAGGGTGTCCGGGCTTCAGTAGTTGCGGCATACAGGCTTAGTTACTCTACGTTGCAGTGGAGAAGGCAATGGCACCCCACTCCAGTACTCTCGCCTGGAGAATCCCACGGATGGAGGAGCCTGGTAGGCTGCAGTCCATGGGGTCGCAAAGAGTCAGACATGACTGAGTGACTTCACTTCACTCACTTCATACTTTATCACTGGAAAAGGAAATGGCAACCCACTCTAGTATTCTTGCCTGGAGAATCCCATGGACAGAGGAAGCTGGCTGGTCATAGTCCACGGGGTCACAGAGAGTTGGACATGACTGAAGTGACTAAGCACGCACGTACTCTACACTGTGGAATCTTCCTGGACCAGGAATTGAACTTATGTCCCCTGCATTGGCAGGTGGATTCTTATCCACTGCACCACTAGGGAAGTTACAGACAACATCTTGATTGCAACTTTGTGAGATCCCAGGCCAGAACTACCTGGTTAAGCTGTTCTCAAATTCCTCACCCACAAAAATGATAAGATAATGCTTATTATTAAGTCCCTAAGTTTGGGGGAATTTTGTTATGCAATAATAGATATAACATACCCACATGAAAACTCTAGAAAACAACAAAGAGAACTACTTTTTCTTGACATAGTTGAGCAGTAGTGAGTTAAATAAGTGTCCCTGCTGCATATTTGTGTGTTCCTGTTGTGGTAAATTGTGGTTTTATTAATCCAAGGGCAGGAGGAAAGGGAGAACACAACTAGCCACATTAGAGAGCTATCTAAGGGGAAAAAAGAAAGCCACTGGGGTGGAGGTGGATTTATTATAAAGACTCTGAAGAACTACAGGGAACTCAAGAACAGGAAGTGGCAGTGAGACCAAAGATGGGACTGAAGTAAGGGACAGAAAGCTGTCAGAGCTGAGATAGCCACCGACTCCATCTCTTTCTCTCTTGAGGCTACAAGACCTATTCTCTCCCATTTTCTCTATTAATTAGCAGCACTCATCTGCTTCTCTTTTGCAATCAGCTTGTCCCGATTACTGATGCACAAATGGTGGCCCCAGCTCTGCAAGTTACATGACCTTACAAATTCAGTGCTTCCATCTAAATGACCCAGTCTCAATTAAAACAGAACTACAATATCATGCAGCAAGCCTACTTCTGGGCATACCGTTGTCTAGTCGCTCGGTCATGTCCGACTCTTTGCAGCCCCATGAACTGGAACCCCTCAGGCTCCTTTGTCCATGGAATTTTCCAGGCAAGAATACTGGAGTGGGCTGCCATGCCCTCCTCCAGGGGATCTTCCCAGCCCAGGGATCAAACTCATGTCTCCTGCATTGGCAGGCAGATTCTTTACCACTAGGCACCTGGAAAGTCCACTTCTGTGTATATACCCAAAGGAAATAAAAATCACTGTCTAGAAGAGATGTCTGCATTCCCATGTTCATAGAAGCATCATTCACAATAGCCACGATATGTGGAAACAATGTGTCTGTTGACAGATGAATGAGTAAAAAAAATGTGATATACAAATACCACCCCCCTCACACCCACACACACTGGAGTATTATTCAACCTTAAAAAAGAAAATCCTGCCATTTGTGACAACATGGATGAAACTTACATTAAGTGAAATAAGCCAGACACAGGAAGACAGATACTGCATGATCTCATTCATATGTGGAATCTAAAAAAGTTAAATTCCTAGTAACAGTGAGTAGAATAGTGGTTACACGGCTGCAGGATTTCGCTACAGGGAG
This sequence comes from Neotragus moschatus, assembly GCA_006410615.1. NCBI lineage: Eukaryota > Metazoa > Chordata > Mammalia > Artiodactyla > Bovidae > Neotragus > Neotragus moschatus. The sequence continues at coordinate 45,354 of SJYA01000900.1, read as the reverse complement.
AGATACTGGTCAAGGGTACAAAGTTTCAATTATAAGATAAACAAGTTTTTGAGACTTTATATACATATATCATGTTGACTATAGTTAATAACAGTGTATACCTGAAATTTACTGAGAGAGATTTCAAGTGTTCTCACCACACATGCAAAAATGGTAACTATGTGAGATGGGGTATTTTAATATTTAGCTTGACTGTGGTCATCACAATGTGCATTACAATGTACATATATCACATCACATTGTATATCTTAAAGATACACAACTTTTATTTGTCAGTCATACTTCCATAAAGCTGGGGAGAAAACATATGACCCAGTCTCTCAATATTCTGATCCAAATTCTTAGGAGGCAGTCAGTTTGACTCAGCTCAAGGAGAGCGAGATCAAACTAGTCAATCCTAAAGGATATCAACCCTGAATATCCATTGGAAGGACTGATGCTGAAGCTCCAATACTTTGGGCACCTGATGCAAAGAGCTGACTCATTGGAAAAAGACCCTGATGCTGGGAAAGACTGAGGAAAGGAGAAGGCGGCGATGGAGCATGAGATGGTTGGATGGCATCACTGACTCAATGGACATGAGTTTGAGCAAACTCCAGGAGATAGTGAAGAACAGGGAAGCCTGGCTTGCTGTAGCTCATGGGGTTGCAAAGAGTCAGACACAACTGAGCGACTAAACAACAATAACAAAGTCAGATATAAAGTGGATCAAATCAGCTGGAGGCACTGGGATGGAGCAGAGTTCTTGTGCTTCTCCCTCAACACTCTCTAACAGATTTGGCAAATATTATAAAGAGGAAGGACAAGGAAAGGGAGGAAGCGGCTGGCAGAGGAAATGACTGGCATCTTAGTGTGTATATTGTTTTTGATTCCATGAACTCTCCACTGCCAAGCCTTCCAATAACCACAATATCCTGGCATCAGTAACAGCAGTAGTATGGTGGTTTCAACTTCTGAATTACTTATATCCCTAGAAACCTACAAGAAAGTACCCTTCCTCTTAGAAATTCAAATTCGTGACCCACACATGCCATCCTTCCCTGTCGAAGTGATTCTCTACTCACTGAAAGGCTACAAAAACAGCCTTGATTCTCACTATTCTCATTTGCAAGTTCCAACAGCACCACTTGTGTAGTCAGAGCAGTGGTTCTCAACCTTGGCAGCAGATTGAGGAGCTTTCACAGAATACTGATATCTGGGTTCCATTTCCAGAGATTCCGATTGAACTGTTGAAGGTGAAGCCTGGGCACTAGGACTTTCTAAAGCTCCCCAGATGATTCTAATGTGCAGGCAAGGTAAAGAATCTAGCCTAAGGTTCTCTGAATATAGATGCTATATTGAACATGCACATTTTGGTGAGGAGATGGCAGGCATAAATGGTGAAAAGCTCAAGGCAGAAACTCTTATTTATTAAATATACACTATAAGTTATGCTAGTGACTCATGCAGTTGTCAACAATATTTTGTTTCATCTTTACAGTCATCCTGTGAAGAAGACACTACTGTTCTAATTTGACACACAGGAAACCCGAGGCTCAGAGAGGTCACACAGAGAGACTGTCGTACCTTAGCATCAAACTCCAGGTCTGATTCTCAATTCTATACCCTTTCTGCAACACTGTACTGAGAGATCACACCTCTTACAGTTGGATGATCCCACTCCCTAAAACCAAAATACGAAGGCACCAATGCAGGAACCCTATTCTATTGCATGCATAGATTTTTTTTTTTTTCTGGAACATTTTCATGAATGACACACAGGTGGCCCAGCTACTAGGTTACACTAGTGTTATTTGCTCAGTCATGTCTAACTCTGTCACCCCATGGACAGTAGCCTGCCAGGGTCCTTTGTCCATGGAATTCTCCAGGCAAGAACACTGGAGTGGGTTGCCATTTCCTAGGCTATACTGTAGGCTGCCAAAATGANTACTAGGTTACACTAGTGTTATTTGCTCAGTCATGTCTAACTCTGTCACCCCATGGACAGTAGCCTGCCAGGGTCCTTTGTCCATGGAATTCTCCAGGCAAGAACACTGGAGTGGGTTGCCATTTCCTAGGCTATACTGTAGGCTGCCAAAATGAAGTGAACTGCTCTAGGGAGAACTTGATAGGGGACTACCAGGACTGGACCTTTCTTAATGAAGCATTTCCATTCTATTGATTGATACCTGGACCCTTCTCCTTCACTGCTAACTTAAGTCCTGTGGCTTTCTATACTGAGTTTTTCTTACAGATGAAGCTATATTGCTTACCTACGAGCAATTCCTTTGCTGGTCGGCTAAAATCACGTAGTGCATCGTTCCTCTGCCTTGTACTCCAGACAGTACATAAAAAAATCAAAATATATTCAAAATCAAAAGTTGACTAGAGATTGATGCTAATAGCAAGATGGACTCTCACACCAAGTGACTCTGGGAGGCTAAAAGCAGAAAGCATGTACTTTTGTAACAAGCTGGTGTCTTGATAGCTCAGGTCCACCATTCCACTCCAAGAAATCCACACTGCATCCTGCCTGAGGTGTGGCTGAAGGGACCCACAGGGCCAGGACACTTCAGGTGTGGGTAGTACCTTTCAGACACTGCAGGAAGAAACTGAATGCTCGCGCAGGTGTCCCACGTAGCCTGAGAGAGAAAGAGGTCAGATTAGTCAGTTCTCCCAAGATGCTTCCAGAAGTCCTGACTCCTTTACTTCCTCATCCCAACCTCAGTCCTTGCTCAGGACTCTGGATTTTAGAATCCTCCTTGGCCCACTCACATAGGGACTCCCCAGTTCCCACCATACTCAAGAGGAACTAAATATGGGGGCATTTCTGTCTTTCTGTTTACAAACACGAACATCTTCACAGTATCTGATGGGAAACGTTCTCTACTGCTGCTGCTGCTGCTGCTGAGTCGCTTCAGTCGTGTGCGACTCTGTGCGACCCCACAGACGGCAGCCCACCGGGCTCCCCCGTCCCTGGGATTCTCCAGGCAAGAANTATCTCATTAATAGTTTTTATATTGATTATATATTGAAATAGTTTACCTGTTTCTTTTTACTTTACTTTTTGAAAACATAGCTACTTGAAAGTTTAAAACTGCACGTTTCTCATATTTCTGCCAGACAGTGCTACTTTAGAACCTTTAACCCTGGGACGTGTGCTTTCTCCTTGGACATATAGGTCATTGAGGACATTTGATTCCAACTGAAAGAAGTTTCATCGAAATTAAAAGTCTGCTCCAGTGTCTCATGCTCTTGGATTGAAATAATTAATATTGTTAAGAATGGCCATACTATCCAAAGCAATCTGCAGATTTAATGTAATTCCCTATCGAGTTATCTATGATATTTTTCTCAGAACTAGAACAAATAATTTCAAATTTTACATGAAACCATAAAAGACCCAGAATTACCAAAGCAATCCTGAGGAAAAAGACAGCCATATATTTATATCTGAAGTCGAGGTGAATATGTCATGGAGGCAGTGTATATGTCTATATGTGTTTAGAGGGATAGGGGTGTGTCTGTCTGAAGAGTAGTTTAGTGGAAAAGGATCAGGCTTGGATTATTTTTCACCAATTGCATGTGACTAGAGACAAATTACCTTTTATCTTTTCTAAAAATGTGTATTTATTTACTTATTTGGCTGGGCTGGGTCTTAAATGTTGCATGTGGGATCTTTGATCTTTGTTGCTGCACACCAGATCTTCATTTGCAACATGTGAACTCTCAGTTGTAGTATGTGGGATCTAGTTCCCAGACTAGGGATTAAACCCCGGGCCCCCCGCATTGGGAGCGCAGAGTTTTAGCCACTGGACCACCGGGGAAGTCCCCACCTTTTTCCTTCACTTCTACTTACTCACTTGTTAAGGGCTGTAATACTTACTTTGACCACGCAGACAATTATTAAAAACACTGTTATGATAAACTATATTAATGTTAAATTCAAATTATGTGAGTAATGTATGAAAATGATCTGAAAACGTTCAATAGGTAGAGTCTACGCAGATTTACAGTTCAGTTAAATTTGGTGGGGTTTAAAACTCTTCTGTATGCATTTAGAAACGTAGGCTGCAAGTATGCTTATGGTCTGGAATATTTGCCAGGTTGGGGCCGAGAGTTCTGGCCTTGTGCTGCCCTCCTGTGCTGTTTAAACAGCTCAGCAGGTCAGTTACATTCCTGCTTCATGAATGCTCTGCAGGGGAATTCTTATTACTTACCCTCTTCTGTCCTCATGTGGCGACAGAGGGCCTAACTATTCTGGATGTTTCTGTTTCTTTGGTGAAGGAAGCCAGATGGAAAACCACTCTGAAACATTTAGGTCAGAAAATCAAATCCCAAGTTAAAGAAAAAGGCAACAAATTGCATTATATACTAGAGATGTAATTGGTTCACTGATACAGGAAGATCTTAAGCAGATTATTGAGGTTCGGAAAAAAATACCATATGACAACGTCAGAAAAGGCTTTTTGTCAAGAATAGATACACAACTCAAAGTCCTTTTATTATGCTAAGAATTTACAATAAAGCGATGATTTTCTAAGCAGAACATTAGCCGGGTGAAATATGAGATTCACAAGCACAGCTCATTCAGTACTAATTCTCTTAGCACAGCCTCCAAAAGCGATTCCTTTCCAAGAGGTTTAAGGTAATTTATCAACACGACAATTCTCTGGAAAGTTAAGAAAACACACTGAAGGAATGATAGAATGTGAAACCATACAGTGAAACAAGCAAAGGTGGTCAGTGGGTGGCACCTTCTTTACATGCTTCGCTCCCTATTTGCCAGTGCCCAGGCCCCATCCCAGGCCTGCTGCCACACTGGCCTCCTGAAACTAGAACCTAGCCACCCTCTATTTGGGTGAGGTGTATGTGTGCATATACAGCATGCAGGGACATTACATGAATTCCCTTTTAGTCTACTCCTGCCAGGCTTTCATATCCTCCACTTGGCCAGAACTGTTCTTATCAAGATCACCAATGCCCTTCATGACCAAACCCAATGGTCAGTTTTCAGTCCTCATCTTACTTGACTTACCAGCAACGTCTGAACCATTTGATCTCTCTCGTCCTTGAAACACTTTGTTTTACTTGGCTTCCGGGTCACCTCTCTCTTGGCTCTCCTCCACTCCATCAGTGGCTCCTTTATATTCTCTTCTGTTTAGAGACTTCCCATTGTTTTTATTTTTAAAAGTTGTAATGCTCAGGCCTCTTCTCTATCTAAACTTGCTCCCTTCATGATCTTATCTAGTCCGAAGTCTTTAATATCATCTAAATGCTGAAAATTTCCAAATTTGTGTCTCCAACACAAACCTCTCTCGCCTGACTTCCAGACTCGTATATACAGCTGCTTACTCAATGTCTCCACTTGGATGTCCATGTCTATCTCACACTTGGCACACTCGAAGCAAAATTTGTTCCTCCCTCAGTCAACCCCATTTCAGCATATGGCCAAACTTTCTTCAGTTGCTTAGGCCAAAAAGCCTTGGGGTCATTACGGACTTTTCTTTCCCATACACTCTACATTTTCAATCATTTGGCAAAGTTTGCTGTCTATATCTTTAAAAGCATATCTGTCCATTGACAGATGAATGGATAAAGAAGTTGTAATACATACACACAATGGAATATTACTCAGCTATAAAAAGGAACACATTTGAATCAGTTCCAAAGAGGTAGATGAACCTCGAACCTATTATAGAGAGTGAAGTGAGTCAGAAAGAAAAATACAAATATCATATATTAATGCATATATGTAAAATCTAAAAAGATGGTACTAACCATCCTATTTGCAGGGCAGCAAAGGAGATAAAGACATAAAGGACAGACTTTTGGACACAGTGGTGGAAGGAGGGGGCAGCGATTTGAGAGAGTAGCATGGAGACATATACATCACCATATGTTAAATAGATAGCCGGCAGGAATTTGCTGTATGACGAAGGAAACCCAAAGCCAGTGCTCTGTCACCAACTAGAGGGGTGAGACAGGAAGGGAGGAGGGGAGGTGGCTCAAGGCGGGTGGGGGTGGGGTGAGGATATATGTATACCTATGGCAGATTCACGTTGATATATGGCAGAAACAGTGTTTACAATACTGTAAAATAATTCTCCTCCAACTAAAAAGATAAAAAATTTAAAACCCACATATCATAACTCTACCCTTTTTTCCACATACATTCCTACCAACCCTGGTCTGAATCAGCATGACCTCTTTGGATTACTGCAATGGTCTCCCTGCTTCTCTCGGGCTTCTTTGAAGAACTTCCCACACAGCAAAGTGATCAAAATTAGCCAAAGTCAAATCAAAACTCCCCGCTCAAAGATGGCTTACCTCAATTGGAATCATATTGAAAGTCTTTATCATATCTTATAAAGTATACATGATCTAGGCCTCTAGTTTCTTTCTGATCTCATCTCCTACCTCCCAGCCCCTACATACTCTAACTTGCAAGTCCCCTTACTGTTCTTTAGCATCCCAGGCACATTCCTCGGGACTCTTGGATTTGCTATTTCCTCTGCCTGGAACACAGAAAATTATGTAGTCCATGCCCTCGTTTCATTGAAGTCTCTGTTCAAATGTCATTTAATCAGAGTCCTTCCTAACGTCGCACCTGTCTTCATTCCTCTCTGCACCCTCAATGACACTAGTTGAGCACCTTTAATGGTGTGACACCCTGTGCTTACTTATTTGTGTATTGCCTACCTTCCACACTTGAGTATTAACTCCATTCCATTAAGCAGGACTTTGGCTGTCTTTGTTTTCTGCTATGTCCCCAGAGGGTCTGGCATCTGGTAAGAGCTCATTAAAAATTTAATGAATGAAGGAATGAACAAATATTCATGTGAACAGTTATTCAGAGAGTGGTCAGGAACAGAAAATGAGCACTTTCCAGTACTTTTTTAGCTGTCTGTTTGTGTAAATTGAAGACTGAGATGGTCACTGAGAGAGGTTTTCTCCTTCATATCTTCTCAATGAATGTAGCTGAAAATGGTGAGTTGGTGGCGAATATGTTTTTTGTTCCAAATTCCATATTCTACTCACAGAAGTTGTCCATTTATGTTTCAATCATGGAACTTAAGGTCGTGAAACCAGAGTTTGCTATTTCCCCTTCTTATGAAACCAGAAATACTGCATTTTCTTACTACATTTTACTTAAAAATGAGAATTTTTCTCTAATTAAAAATGCCTCATGATTTTTTTCCCTTAAAGTCTGACCTAGCTCAGTTTTAAACCTTTTTTGAGTCGTTTCTTTCAAAGATGCTGTTTTTCTTTTCAGAAATTCAAGTCTCCTTTTCTCTAGAACCTTCTATTGATGAATAGTAGGTAAACTAAGCCAGAGAAACTTCAGTGATATAATTTACAAATTCACTAAGTCATTGCATCATCTACAAGGATCATCACAGTGGACTCTGGACTCAGCTTCCCAAGGGCAGGCACACTGGTCCTAGCGCCTTGCCTGCACCTTTTTGTGGCTCTGGAACACTCAGTCTTCTTAATCTTGGGGCCTCATCTGCAAGAGAGGATAATGGCATTTGTCTTGCCATGGTGGTCTTACGAGGGTCAAATGTGATGAAATCAAAGAAGCTGCTTTCAAATATGTAAAGTATTACCCAAGGATGTCTTGGATTCTACTAATAGAAGCCAGTAACAAACTAGCTTGGAGCAAAATGCAATTGTTTTACAGACACAGGCTATCCCACAGAACTGAAATCCAAGTAGTTGGACCTCCCGAGTTGCAGGATCCAGAAACTGGGGAGTTTAGAGTGCTCAATGTTACTTGTCTCTCTAAAAGCCAGTGTCTCAGGACTTCGCTGGTGATCCAGTGGCTAAGACTCTGCACTGCTAATGCAAAGGGCCCCGGGGTTCAACCCTTGGTCAGGGAGCTAGATCCCACATGCCACAACTAAAGATCCCTCATGCCACAATGAAGACCCAGTACAGCCAAATAAATAAATAAATGTGAAAATCGATGGTCTCTCCTCTCCTCCTCACTTTGAATGTCCCTTTCTCTCTTCTGACACTGCAGGCAATCTTTATGTCCATCTCCATCACATATGGGCCAAAGATAGCTTTCTTAAAACTGCACTTTCAATTCCAAATCTGTATTACCTTATGCATCTCTAACTTATAGTTTACTGATTGAAGTTTTTGAGACCTGGTTTCGAATTTCCAGGAGAGAGGATTTGGTCAGCCAAGTTCAAATCAGATAGCTACCGACTCTCCCCTCTCTGGTTGTCTTCAAGAAGCAAATGGGAGCAATGTCATATAACCCCTTAGCAGAAAAGGCTAAGGGAGCAAACTCTCTGAGAAGGCTGCGTGGGGCAGTGAGGAAAAGAGTGTTGCACAGGTCACCGGTGATGAAAAATATGGAGACCATTCCACATATACTTTTCCCATACTTTTGAAAATTTCTTGTGGGAGCTGACCTGGTCATGTGATTACTTTCGGCATATTTGTAAATACAGACAGGTCTCAGAGAGTCCTGCCAACCATACCATACCTTTACATTAGGTGTCAGATTCATGTCTCCAGTATTATCTGTGTTACCCACAGGGAGGGATTATAATGCCTGTTTTAAAAACTAACTATTATTATTTGGTTGAGTTGAATTCCCATGGCTGTGTGATGGTTTTCTCTAGTTGCGGTGAATGGGCTACTCCTTAGTTGCAGAGCGTGGGCACTAGGCATGTGGGCTTCAATAGTTGCAGCACGTAGGATCAGTATTTGTGGTGCATGGTCTTAGTTGCTTCGAGGCCTGTGGNATTCCCATGGCTGTGTGATGGTTTTCTCTAGTTGCGGTGAATGGGCTACTCCTTAGTTGCAGAGCGTGGGCACTAGGCATGTGGGCTTCAATAGTTGCAGCACGTAGGATCAGTATTTGTGGTGCATGGTCTTAGTTGCTTCGAGGCCTGTGGGATCTTCCTGGACCAGGGATTGAACCCATGTCCCCTGCATTGGCAGGCAGATTCTTAACCACTGGACCACCAGGGAAGTCCCTCTGTTACCCTTGTAAGGAACATAACCTCTTATTCTTTTTTCCCTCAAGGATATAGTTCATTTCAATATATATACTGACTGTAACAAATCAAATTCTCAGTCTTCCCTATTCTTTATCTCCCAGACTTTCCCATTTGTATTAGTTGTTGTTGTTCAGTCGCTAAGTCATGTCTGACTCTTTGTGACCCATGCACCGCAGGCACACCAGGTTTCCCTGTCCTTCACTGTCTCCCGGAGTTTGCTCAAACTCATGTCCATTGAGTCAGTGATACTATCCAACCATTCCATCCTCTCTCACCTCCCTTCTCTTTCTGCCCTCCTGTATTAGTTAGGATTGACTATAAAATGTTATAACAAATTGACCCAAACTAACATGGTTCAACAAAGTAGAAATTCATTTTCTTCTCTTGGGTCATGTCATTGATGGCGGCTCTATCATCTTTAACCTGTGGGCTTCTAAGGTTGCAGTAATATTCACCTTAACAGTCCATGGGAGGGGAGAGAGAGAAGCAGAAGGGGAGGGGTCATGTGATAGGTTTTATACACTAGGCTGGAAGACACATATCACTTTTTCCTACACTCTGCTGGAAAATATCTATTATCAGACCACATCCAACTACAAAGGAGGGTGGGAAATTTAACGTAGCTGGGCAGCTGTATGCCTGGTTACAATTCTGATACTGAGGAAGAAAGTGAGAATGGAATTTGGTGGACAACAAGCCATCTCTGCTGCATCCTCCCTTTGTGCTACTTCTCTTATTTAATCGCACCATTCTCTCAATTACCCTTAAAGTCACCCCCCATTTCTCCATCTTTCACCAGCCCTTGTATCTGTTCTGACTACCTAAGCAAACCCACATTCATTCCTTGTTTTCCATTCCTTCCTCTGCACCACAGCTTAAGGCCCTCGTATCTCTTGCTTAGGGCTGCCCAGGTGGCACTAGTGGTAAAGAATCCACCTGCCAGTACAGGAGATGCAAGAGAGGTGGGTTCAGTCCCTGGGTTAGGAAGATCCCCTGGAGGAGGGCATGGCAGCCCACTTCAATATTCTTGCCTGGAGAATCCCAGGACAGAGGAGCCTCATGGGCTATAGCCCATAGGGTCACAAAGAGTCGTATACAACTGAAGTGACTTGGCACACACACACCTCTTGCTTGAGCAACTGCAATCAGCCTTCAAAGTCACCTCCCTATGTCAGTGCCTCCATGCTCATCACAACTACCCTATACTCTGCTGTCAGATGCCATTTCTGAACCCAAACATCTGACTGTCCAAGACAGCTTGGGGCCCTTTAATTTTTTTAATTAATAAAAAAACATGTATTGATTTGGCTGCACCAAATCAATTAGTTGTGGCACAAGAGAACTTTCAGTTGTGGTATACAAACAGTTGTGGCATTTGGGGTCTAGTTCCCTGACCAAGGATTGAACCTGGGCCCCCTGCATTGGGAGCACATAGTCCCATATTTTAATTAAATTTTATTAGAGGTACTTCCTTGGTGGTCCTTGGGCAAGGGCCCAGGTTCAATCTCTGGTCTGAGAACTAGATCCTGAGGGTTGCAACTAAAGACCAAAGATTCCCTAGTATCACAACTGAGACCCTGTGCAGCCAAATAAATAAATAACTTAAAAAATTTTATTGGTGTATAGTTGCTTTACAATGTTGTCTTCAACTATACAACAAACTGAATCAGCTACACGTATACATATATATTCCCTCTTTTCTGGATTTCTTTCCCATTTAGGTCACCACAGAACATTGAGTAGGGTTCCCTAAGCTATAAGTAGGTTCTCATTAGTTATCTCTTTTATATATGGTATCAATAGTGTATATATGTCCATCCTAATCTCCCAATTCATCCCACCCTCCACCCCCTTGTTAGTTTGTTCTCTACATCTGTCTCCATTTCTAGACTCCACATCTAGGCAGCTTGGGTCCCTTAACTGTTACCTCCACTCCTGGTCAAGGTGGTGATCACTGCATACAAAGTATCTGCAGCTATGCCTTTGTAACTCAGTAGCTCACACAGACAGCCTCCTGTTCTCTGTTCCAAGCCCTCTTTCTCTGGTCTCCTGGCTCACGCTTCTATCCTTTTGCCTCACATCTGTGCTCTGTGCAAAGCTCAGTTCCCTTTCAATTAAGGCCATAATGGGACTGTCCACCCAGCTTTCATTTGGCTCTGTCCCTAGACTCTGTTTCTCAGGGCACAGGCTTGCTCTTGGTCAGGAAACATGTTTGAACAGTGATCATGTTATTCTCTTCACCAAAAGCTCCTTTGCTTACTGAATAAAGCAGACTTTTTCACTAGCATGTCACCCCCATGCTTGCCACTGTCTGATCCCAACCCCCAATTACCACCCCTGACAACACATCTTTATAATTTTCATGCTCTCTCTGGAGTCCTCAGAGCATCTCTCCAAGGGCACTTTCTCATTCTTTAAGATCTGACTCATATTACCTCCTTGACAGCTTCCTCTTTCTCTCTCCTTTGTACTCCATCTTTGAACAGAGTTCTTCCATATTTTGCTTTCTATCTATGGAGTTTCTGTGCAGAGGGTGGTCTCCTTATCTAAGATGAAAGTGTTAGTCACTCAGTCGTGTCTCTTTGTGGCCCCTTGGACAGTAGCCCTCCAGGCTTCTCTGTCCTTGGGATTCTCCAAGGAAGAATACTGGAGTGCGTAACCATTTCCTTCTCCAAGGGATCTTCCTGACCCAGAAATCAAACCCCGGTCCCCTGCATTGCAGGCAGATTCTTTACCGTCTGAGCCACCAGGGAAGCCCTCTAGGATGAATACTCCCTAAAAGGTAAGAATTGTGACTTCCTCCTCCTTTCATTCTCCACACTGCTGAGAATACCACCTTGGGGAATACCTTACCCATGGTGAGAGGACATCATTCCAGTGCTTAGAACCTCCTCCTGCTCCAGTGGCCTCCCCTGCCATTCAGTCGTGGATTAAAACCCTGCAGAGGCCTACCTCGCTTTGTTGGAGCAGATGCTGCTGCTGTTACTCCCTCCTCTCTCCCCTTTGTTCCTTGAAGACAAAATCACACCTCAGAACTTTTGTGTTTGCTGTTCCTCTCCATCCTCCATTAAAAAAAAAAAAATTTTAAGTCTTTTGAATTTGTTACAATATTTCTTCTATGTTTTAGTGTTTTGTTTTTGTTTTTGGTCAGGAGGCATGTAAGATCTTAGCTCTCCCACCACGGATGGAACCCCCACCCCCTGCACTGGAAGGAGAAGTCTTAACCGCTGGACCACCAGGGAAGTCCCCTGCTGTTCCCTTTATGGGGACACTACATGGCAGCTCTCTCTGGAGTCCTCAGAGCATCTCTCCAAGGGCACTCTCTCAATGAAGCCTTCCTGGACCACACTAGTCACACTGGGACCTCACAACGCTCTCTTTCCCCCTCCTCTTGTTATTCTCCATAGCATGTATCACTTTCTGCCACGGTATGTATATTTCACTCATGTATTATTGTGTATTTTCTGTTTCCTCTCCTCCTACTAGAGTGTAAGCGGTCATCCTAGTGTAAATCTTGTTTACCTCTGTATTCCCAGAGTCTCGGATATCAAGGCACTCAATAAATATTTGTAGAAAGAAAGAATAAGCAAATTAATAGAAGATGCTCAATAAGTATTTATTAAACTGAATAAAAAGGGTCAGAAACAGACTGTGAAATTTCCAAACTCTAAAAATATGTCGGCTTAGGAGCATAGTGAAATTGAGCGAGCGTCGCCTCACCGCCTCACCGTAAACATCCTCGATGAAGGATTAAAATCGTGTGCTCGAGGTGGGAGGGGCAATGCGGCCAGGAAGCGTGTGCGCCTTCGCAGAAGTTTTGGGGGCTGCTTGACTTCCCCCTGCGAGGAACTGCACCTGGGAGGCGAGCTTGCTCAGCCGCCCGAATGCCGGGACATTCGGCTACCACACAGGTGTTTTCTTTTAAGTAAAATTGGTCTTCGTCTCTCCTAAGCTGTTAAAGGACACACACAAATCTTGGGTGGCTTATAAGCCACTTCTCAGCTCTACGGAGAAAACTACCAAGAGTGAAATTGACAACAAAAACATCACCCAGGACGAGATTCTGGGTCTTGAGGGCAGCCAAGCCCCCTTTTTCAGAGCAGCGCGAATGTAACTTTCTGTCTTCTCCCCAGGCTCCGCCTTTAGGCTGTTTATTGGAAATTCTTCTCCCGGGCTCAGTCTTTTAAAGCCGCCGCCTACTTTCCAAAGGAGGATGGCGCTCACAGCTCCGGGTTCTCTTCCCTCGGGGACTCCGTCGTATTTTTTTCACGCTTCGTCGCTACTACAGCAGACGCCTGCCCTCTCACTATTTGCCCTGCAGTTCTCCGGTGCCTTGACTGTAAACAAAACACTTTAGATCATAGCAAGGTCGGAGTAAGCACAGCCTTTCTGCTGGCAGCCAGACGTCTTAAGGTGGCGTCACTGTGACCCGTTTGGTTTTCAAGATTAACAAAGCGACAAAATGGTGGTCCTACATACAGTTAAAGAAATATTCAGGGTGCGTAGGGGATGAAAATATCCATTTTTTACTTTTCTGGAAGATATTAATTCCACTAATAAAATCAAACATCTTTGGCAAGGTGTAATACTCTAGAATGTCTCTATTTACATAGATGTGGTACTTGTGTACTCATGCATCTGAATTTATGCTCATATAGAATACAGAATTTTGGTGTAGTCCAACAACTGTGTAAAGACTTCAACAACAATAATCTATAATTTCAGGAGTAGAGTATTGAGACCTACTCTAATTTTTCTGTCCCTCTTCTCCATCTTCTCCAATTCAGTAAATTAAGTGGGGGCATTCAACCTAAAATAAAGAAGATGAGACCTTTTACTTAGATGCCAGATGAAATATTTTCTCTCCATCAGGTAGGAAGTCTGGCCTTTGAAAGCACTGCCTCTCTCGCTGCTCTCTGGGTCTCACCCTGCCCCTTTGGAATCTGCATTTTAGTCATATTAAGTGCAAGGTCATACCAAAGGCCAGTGACAGTCATATTTAAATATCAGGGACCACAGGCCACATCAAGGAAACAGCTGCAAGCAGCCCAGAGCATGAGAAGGAGCCATCTTGAATCATTTATAGGAGAGGAGGACCTGCAGACTATAGATAGGAGAATCACTCTGGATACCCAGAGAAACTTCTCTTGAGTCTCAGTTTCCTCAATAGTTAAAAGAGAAGATTGAACCACAGGATTTCCAAGGTTCCTCCTAACTCCTACATTCTGGAATGTCTGAAGCAAGGCAGGCACACAAAGTGGGCAAATACTATGTGGGTTAAGAAAACAAGTTAAATGTCAAACTCACCTGTAGCATAGATGCCTAAGAAAACTGTTGTGCACAATTGCTGTTGGGCACTGTTAGAACCGGAGATTACTTTCCAGTAAAATGTGTAACTTTGATCCAAAACAAAAGGAGGATAGGGAGGGCAGTTAAAGACCCTTTGTTTCAGATATAACAGCCTGTCCATCCTGTTTTAACTTCCATCACCTTGCTCAGGAGCACAGTTAGGTAAATTTCAAGTTGCAAAGGGGAGCAGAGAAATGTCGAAATACTGGGTTGACCAAAAAGCTCATTTGGGCTTTTCCGTAGGATCTCCTGGAAAAATCCGAACGAACTTTCTGACCAACCGAACAATCTCAGACGTGGGGACACGGTTGTGGTTGCTTTAGAAATCACTTCGCAATCCGGACTTTCCGATTCCTTTCACTCTTAGAAGACCCGCCGCCCTTTAAAAGCGTCACTCACTTGCATCTGAATGGTGTTCTGGGTGGATTCCAAGAAGTTGAGTCTGGTGGGAGAGAAGGGTGGAGGAAGGAAGAAGCTGTTGTGTTTGGCGGCTGGNCCCTGCCTTGGGGAAGCATCGGGAAGGGCGGGGGACGGGGAGGTGAAGGTGGCCGGGAAAAGTAGACCCTCTCATTTCCTAGGAGGCTGGGTGGGGGAGTGGGCAGTGGTAAGAAACCGAAGTACGTCTATAGCAAAAATGTATTATTTCAAAGATCATCCAGTCGGAATCCCTCAAGATTCAGGCAGTGTCATTTTTTAACTGAATTTGTGGGGAAAAATTGCTTTCTGTCTCTGATTTCTAGGGTGTTTTTGAATAAGGAAAATGTTGAAATCGAGATAGACATTGAGACTGAAAGGGCTTTTGGTTTTTGAATCTGAAATGAATTCTTTCTTTACCATGTAGGATACTGTTATTTGTAATACAAGTCTAATAGAAATGATCTCCTTCATTAATTTATATCCCAGTTGTGTTTTACTGTGAACATTTTGAAAGTTTATGATAATTCGAATTACTCTCCAAATTACTGTATTTTCAGATTAGTGAAGTTAGCATATATACAGTTGTTTTCCCCGTTATTTTTGTGGCAGTGTACCTGATGATTTTAACCAGGTATCCAGCCCCAGCCTTCAGTATAACAGTTCCTATTCTGTCCAACCTACAGTCCATTTTTTTTTTTTTTAACTACTAAACTTCCCCAATACTTCCTAACCTCGCTAACCCCTTAAGGTTAGCCCAAACCACCTGAGCTCTTCAGACCACCATCAACCAATCTCCTCGTGCCCTTAGCAAGGAATTTTTGATGTTAAAATGCCTCCCCCCATCTCACCCCAATAGACAGGTTAGCATTAGGAAGCAGTGATCTCCTTCCTGGAAGTACTAGTTAGGCACTAGTCTCCATGGCCCCTTAATAGGAACATCACGGGAAAGATTCAAATAGAAAGTGAATATTAGGACTAACTAGTGATTTTGTAAGTCTGTTCCAGACCTTTGAGATAGTGTATTTCCCATCTTAGAGTTTCTGGATTTCTACTAAATTAAGCAATTTTTCTTGTTCATTACCATTTTCTTTTCTTTCTTCTAATTTTTTTTTTTTTTTAATATAGACCGTTTTTAAAGTTTTTTTTTTGGACTTGTCATACTATTGCTTTTGTTTTGTGGCCAAAAGGCATGTGGGTCTTAGCTCCCCAATCAGAGATGGAACCTGCACCCCCTGCGTTGAAAGGGAAAAGCTTAACCCCTGGACCACCAGGGAACTCCCTCCTTAGTGTTATGTTATCCATTGTGGTAGCCAAAAGCCATATGTGGTTGTTGAGCAGGTGAATGTGACTGTCCAAGTTGAGGTGTGCTATAAATGTGAAATATACTCAGGGCTTCCAAGAATTAGTATGAAAAAGTGTTAAATATCTCAGTAATAATTTTTATATTTATTACATGTTGAAATAATCATATTTTTGGTTATTGGGTTAAAATATTAAATTTAATTTCATCTTTCTTTTTACCTTTTTTTTGTGTGGATACTCGACAGTTTTAGTTTATAGATGTGACTCATCATGTTTTCATTTGGACATTGCTGTTCTAGACCAACACTCCTGGTAACTTGAAGCCCCGTCTTTGAGATTGGTGGCTGATAATACTGAGGAGTAGGTGGTAATATCTAGCTGTCATTCTCACTTCCCAAGTTAAATCAAGGCCCAGAGTGGCTTCAGGGACCCTTAAAGAAATCTGCCAGCACCCAAAACCTACTGTTTTAATCTCTAATACGTAGTATTGGTTTTGAGCCCAGACTATGGAAATATGGTACAATTCTGTGGCTCAGTGCTAAAAGAATACACGTGCCAGTGAAGGAGATTCAGGAGCCTCAGGTTTGATCCCTGGGAGGGAAGGTCCACTCGAGGAAGAAATGGCAACCCACTCTAGCATTCTGGCCTGGAAAATCCCGTGGACAGAGGAGCCTGGCAGGCTATAGTCCATGGGGGCTGGAAGAGTCAGACACGACTGAGCGTGCAGTGTCTGATGAAATCAGACTTGATCACAGCTCTCCACGTTATATGAAGAACCTGAGAAATTCAATATGTTAGAAATGACTATGAACAAAAACGTTTAGACCCCAAATGAAGTCTCCATGAGTAACTTTTCACTAGCCCTTATCAGCAGAGAGGAGGGTGGTGGGGAGATGGAAGTGTTCTCATTCTAAGATTGTATCTCTATCAGAAGATTTGAACAAATGAAAAGATGTGCCATATTTTGGGGTAGGAATACTCAACATGATAAAGATGGCAAAAAATTTATACCTTTGCACTATCTTCTAAGTTCTCATTCTATTTCATTCCATAGTTCAATCAGTTTAAACACTGAGAACTATTTTACTTTAATTACTGTAAATTTAGAATAGTTAGAATTACTCATAACACTAATCCTCCACATCTCAACCAGTACCCTTATACTTTTTTTTTTTTTTTCAGAATTTTCCTGGCTTCTTTTCCTTGCCTTTTCTCCCCCACCTAATGGATTTAAAATGAATTTTGTCTAGTTGCAAATATAATTCATACTGTGTTAAAATATAAATAAAGTGGGATCTTTTTCTCCCGCTTCATACCAGATAAATTCCTGAAGGATTAAAAAGTGAATTTTTTTTTAAAAAATGAAGCCATAGACATACCAGAAGAGATCTCAGAGAATTTTTAAAATATAATCTTGGAATGAGGATTGTCTTTCTAAGTATGACACAACGTATAAAATCTATAACCTGAGTTTCCCCAAAATCATTACATTATTCTGGCTTTGCCTTCTTATTCAGAAATCCAGTGACATAAAAGTGTTCCGCGTGGAAAGCTCACCATAGAAGGTCAAAAGACAGTGACTTGGTGGTGATAGCTGCACAACCCTGTGAATGGACTTCACCTAACTGTATGCTTGAAAGTGGTTAAGATGGGAAGTCTTATGTTACATTGTAATTAACTGTGTGGGCTCTCAGTCTGTCTGACTCTTTGCAACCCCATGGATTGTAGCCTGCCAGCCTCCTCTGTCCGTGGGCTTTTCCAGGCAACAATACTGGGGTGGGTTGCTATTTCCTACTCCAGCAATTAACTATAATAGTAAATAAATATGCAACCCCAGTGGTCCCCGTATCCTAATGGGTGTCTGAGTCTGAGGGTACTTCTGAACCCTGTATACACTGTTTTTTCCTAAACTAAGGAGTAGCTATGCTAGACGGTGGGATGATTTTTGTCCTGGGTGGGATGGGGCCAGACCATTGAGAGATTTCATCGTGCTACTCAGAAGATTCTGCAATTTAAATCTGTGAATTACTTCCAGAGTTTTTCACTGACTATATCTGGACCCCGGTTAACTGAAATTAACGGAAACTGAGAACATTGAAAATCTGGATAAGGAGAGACCACCATCCTGGAAGAATTTTCATTTTTTAAAAGTTAATTGTTTTTTTAAATTTTTTAAAATTATTTTATTTGGCTGTGCTGGGTCTTTGTGGCTGCGTGGGGTTTTCTTTAGTGGTGATAGGGGGACTACTCTCCAGTTGTGCACAGGCTTCTCATTCCAGAGACTTCTCATTGTAGTGGCTTCTGTTTCGGAGCACAGGCTATAGACCATTTGGGTTTCAGTAGTTACGGTTCCCTGGCTCTAGGGCACACAGGCTCAGTAGTTGCTGTGGATGGGCTTAGCTATTCCCTGGCATGTGGGATGTTACCAGACCAGGGGTGGAACCCATGTCTCCTGCGTTGGCAGGCAGATTCTTTACCGCTGAGCCACCAAGGAAGCCCCTGGAAGAATTTTTAAGCTTATCCATGTCCCACCTAAAAGAATCTCACAAGATTCTTTATCCCATCTTTTTTGAGGCTCTGAAATGAGACTCTTCAGGGTAGAGTTACCCAACTTACTCCCTGCAAGGCCATTTTGGAAGTAACTTCACCTTCCCTGGTGGGTCAGGTGGTAAAGCATCAACCTGCAATGCAGGAGACCTGGGTTTAATCCCTGGGTTAGGAAGATCCCCTGCAGAAAGGAATGGCAACCCACTCCAATATTCTTGTCTGGAGAATCCCATGGACAGAGGAGCCTGGCAGGCTACAGTCCATGGGGTCACAAAGAGTTGATCACGACTGAGTGACTAACACTTTCACCTTTTATAGTTTCTGTTTCTTTAGCTATATAATGAGGATACTTATAGTTCTCTCAAAGGATTGTTAATACTGTTTGGTGGCATAATGTGTGTATAGTATTCAGCACAGTACCTGGTATATAATAAATAATAATCATTGTATTAATATATATAATTAATAAGGACAGCCAGTTTTTTGTTTTTGTTTTGTTTTTTTGTCCATACCATGTGGCATGTAGGATCTTAGTCCCCTGACCAGGGATCAAACACATGCCCCCTGCAGTGGAAGCTTAGAGTCCTACCACTGGACCACCAGGGAATTCCCCAAGACACCCAGTTCTTATTTTGGATTCTCAAGTAACCACAACCAGCACTATACTAACCTTGTCAGTTTATTTTCTCGTTTTTAATGACTGCTACTGTTACCTTTAAGAAGAACAAATGATTTTAGAGGAGGGTGGTAATTTAATGAACAAAATAAATATATTGCAAAAAACTTGTTGAAATGATAGAGTTTAATGTGGGAGTTCCCTGGTAGCCTAGTGGTTAGAATTAGCTTTCACTGCCATGGCCTGTGTTCAGTCCCTGACAGGATAAATGAGATCCTTCAAACCACACACCGAGGCCAGGCCAAAACAAAACAAAAAGGCATTTGTTTAGTTTGAAAAGTGTGTTAGTCACTTAAGTCATGTCCAACTGTTTGCGATCCTATGGAACTCTCCAGGCAGGAATACTGGAGTGGGAGCAGGAAATGGCAACCCACTCCAGTGTTCTTGCCTGGAAAAGTCCATGGACAGAGGAGCCTGGCGGGCTGCAGTCCACGGGGTTACATGGCTGAGCATGTGTGCATGAGGGTGGAGGGAGATAGGCTGGTAGCAATAAAGTGGTAGAACTTAAAAAAAAAAGAATACTGGAGTGGATAGACATTCCTTTCTCCAGGGGATCTTCCTGACCCAGGGGTTGAACCTGGGTCTCCCTCGCTGCAAGCAGATTCTTTACTGTCTAAGCCACTGGGGAGGTTTAGGGTCATCATTTGTTATCTTGGAAAGGACCTGGTATAGATTTATTTGTGGTACTAAGTCAGTAACACTCACACCCATACAAAAGACAACGGCAAACTGGAAAAAATGTTGGCAGCCTATATATCAGCGTTGTTGTTTCCCTGATAAATAATTTCTACAAATCAACAAGAAAAAGCAAACAAAGTAGAAAAGTCAGCAAAGTATGTGACCACAGTTTTCAGAAAAGGAAATACAAGAGACTCTTAAAAGACATGCTCAGTTGTAATTTGAGACTGTTAGGATATGTCATATACAGAATAGGTAAGTTTGGG
Organism: Neotragus moschatus; assembly: GCA_006410615.1. NCBI lineage: Eukaryota > Metazoa > Chordata > Mammalia > Artiodactyla > Bovidae > Neotragus > Neotragus moschatus. Next base: position 25,120 of record SJYA01000900.1, on the reverse strand, counting down.
TAAATAGAGTTACAGTTAGCATCTCTTAGATGCAAAGTTGACCATTATTCTTTCTTGAGATTTTGACATTTGCTTCCCTCCCTTTTGCCCAAAGCTGAGTAATTTTTTTTTTTCTCAGCTTCACTGAAGATCAAGAAGCAAGGAACTTGCATTTGTGGAAGCCATGACCACCTTTCAAGCTGAGTGAGAACTCCCTCCCATCCAAACCATCTAATTTTTGGCTTTTGACATCACCTTAGTTTGCCCATAGAAGTAGGTACAACGACCTTTGTCAACACATTTCATTCATTCTTGCTTTTTTTTTTTTTTTTTTTGGCCACACCACCATATAGCTTGCAGGATCTTAGTTCCCCAACCAGGGACTGAACCTGCGGGCCTGGGCAATGAGAGCACAGAGTCCTAATCATTAAACCACCAGGGAATTCCTCATTCCTGGTTTTAATGGCTGTATATCATTGGATAATCTGAGTTTCTTCAAAATCGTTGCCTTATTCTGGCTTTCCCTTTACTTTCTCTATTGTTCTAAAAAGATTCAAGGAGAGTTTATTATACGATAAATATGAAATGTCAAATCAGAAGAGAATGTGCTGTGCTGTGCTAAATCACTTCAGTCGTGTCTGACTCTGTGCGACCCTATGGACCATAGCGTGCCTGGCTTCTCTGTCCATGGATTCTCCAGGCAAGAATCCTGGAGTGGGTTGCCATGCCCTTCTCCAGGGGACCTTCCCAATCCAGGGATCGAACCCAGATCTCTTATGTGTCCTGCATTGGCAGGCAGGTTCTTTACCACTAGCGCCATCAGTAGAGAATATTATGGAATAAGTATTAGGTTTTAGCTAATCATGTGAATAGAGGGTTAAATCCCTCCTACACACACATGTACACACACATATTGCAGTTTATGTCTACTGTAGGGTTAGTCTTTGATTCAGCAGGTCTACACATTTACTTTAGAAATAATCATATGTTTGACTAAATATGGGCTTCCCAAGGGGTACACTGGTGAGGAACCTGCCTGCCAATGTAGGAGACAAGAGACTTGGGTTCGATCCCTGGGTCAGGAAGATCCCGTGGAGGAGTGCAGGGCAGCCCACTCCAGTGTTCTTGCCTGGAGAATCCCATGGACAGAGGAGCCTGGTGGACTACAGTCCATAGGGTCACAAAGAGTGGGACATGACTGAATAGACTTAGCACACATGCCGTGTGTGACTAAATATGTATTTACCAGAATGATTGTTGTTAAGTTATATATTAAGCTTCAAAAGGAAACAAAAAAAGTAAACAACCAAATAACCTCCCCTTTGATATAGGATTGCAAGATGGATTATTTGATTGAACCAACTATAGAATATATAAAAAAGACACAGATTACAGCTACTAAAACACCCCAGGTAGCTTTGTTTGTATGACTAGGGAAAGTTTATAATATTAAACCTAGCACAGAAAAATATTTATAGTATGATCCCATTTTTGTAAAAATATTTTTTAAATACCTGGTAGCTCAGACAGTAAAGAGTCTGCCTATAATGCAGGAGACCAGGGTTTGATCCCTGGGTTGGCAAGATCCCCTGGAGAAGGGAATGGCAACCCACTCAAGTATTCTTGCCTGGAGAATCCCCATGGACAGAGGAGCCTGGCGGGCTACAGTCTATGGGGTTGCAAAGAGTCAGACACGACTGAGTCACTGACACACAGACGTGCACACGTGCATAGACCCATGTCTATGAAAGGTTACCTCTCCAGTTTTTGAGAGTGAGATTATGAAGTGATTGTGCTGTAGACATTTCATTATTGGTTGTATTTTTTAGAATGGATTTTAACAAGAGAAAAAACATAAAGAGATTTCAAATTTGAAAAATAACGATCCTTATAATTCTTGAATGTGGAGTAAATTTGTAAAAAAAAAAAAAGTTTCTCTTTGTCTCATACAGTCTCTTTTCAGACATTAGCAGGGAACAAGGCATTTCTAGAATTCATGTCCTCTCCATTTTTCTATTTAGTTTCAGATATTGTTAAATACATGAATGAGTTATGAGAAGTCTGTGAGTTTGGGTATATGGTTTTGCTTCCAGGGCACATCAGCGAGGTATAAATATCATTCCTATTAACAAACCATGGAAAATTGAGCCTATTCCATCTTTTTGCCACATGGGATCCCTTTGGTAATATTATCCCAAACCTCGCATTCCTTGAACTTTGGCACAGTTATGGATCTTGTCTGAAATTCAACAGATCAGCTCCCTGCCGTAGTTTAGTTACTTAGCACCTAGTGCTGGGGAGATCGTTTTAAATTTCAAGTGAGTAGACCAGTCTTGAGCTGTCACTCTCCATGGGACCGACCTGGGGCAGAACTTAGAAATCTCACAATACTCGGGATGGGAGATCACCGAGTTCAGTCTTCATTCGACAGATGAGGACAGTTGAATCCCTGACTTCCTGTAAAGTGGAAAAGTTAAACATGATGATTTATAGGCTCCTTCTGGCTTACGATTCAGAGATTCCTGTTTCCTAGTCCAGATCACGCCTTCCATCCCTGTGGATCAGGTTATTTTCCAGGAAGCTACATTCTTGAGTTTTTGGACACAAACCACATATTCACCGGAGCTGAAGGAAAATGGTAGTTCAGGAGTGCAGGCTGAACATTGAGCATTTATTTATTTATTTGTTTAACCTTTTTATTTTGTACTGGGCTATAGCTGATTAACAAACAGTGTTGTGATGGTTTTAGGAGCACAGTGAAGGGACTCAGCCACATATACACATGTATCCATTCTCCTCCAAACTCCCCTCCTGTCCAGGCTGCCACATAACGTCGAACAGAGTTCCCTGTGCTCCACAGGAGGCCCTTGTTGGTTATCCATTTTAAATAGAGCAAAAGAGAGTATTTTTTTAATTAATTATTTGGCTGCATCTGGTCTTCGTTGTGGTGCAGCATGCAGGATCTTAGTTCCTCTACCCAAGATGGAACCTGCTTCCCCTGCGCTGGAAGTCCCCTGAACACTGAACACTTATTATTTTACTAGAAAAAGGCATGTGAAGATACAATGTAATGGTTGCTTGGTGGTTCCAAACACTGCTTCATTGCTGGCTGAATATCATGGAGCCTCTTCTAAGGGCCAAGCTTTGTGTCTTCAACATGACAGGAGCCTCACCTTCATGAAACTAGAGGAAGCTAGGACAAGGAGTCACAATCACAGTTACCTGTGAGTGCTATGAAGGGACTTCAGAGCTTCTGCTCTGTGCGCCGACAGTCTGAGCTCCACACAGAGGAGTCCAGTTGAGCGATCAGACTGGAAGCAGAAGTCCATACACTTTCCCCAGGCCGCCTTGTATTCGCCAAAAAGAAGCCTTTAAAAATCCATTCCTCTGTGTGTGCTTCTGCAGCCCCCTGTGTTTAGTGGCTGCCCTGTAGGATGCTGTTTGGAACACAGAGTCTCACCTAGTGGTGGGGGCCAATTGAAAGAAGAGTGGTCCAGGCAGAGCCCTGCCCAAGGCCCCAAATCCAGGAAGGCTTTTGATTATGTGAAAGAAGGTGTTTGTGGCAGGTATGTAGCCAATGGGACAGCAGGGCTAAGGGCGTGGACTGGAGTGATGGACAAGTCAACATGGTGATAGCCTTTTAATTTTGGACTTTACATCAAAAGCGATGGAGAACCATTGGATAACAGAAGAGAGAGACTTCAGTTAAGCTTCAGTGAAACTCTCTCACTTCATCCTTTTGTCTCATTCTAGTCAAAACCCTTAGTCTCATACTGGGATCATTCCAATAGGTGTGGGGGAAAAAATTGCCGACTCACACCTTTGTATTTATTTCAGAGGGTGTTCAGCATGCTTGCTAAGTCACTTCAGTCATGTCTGACTTTGCGACCCTGCAGACCGTAGCCCACCAGACTCCTCTATTCATGGAATTCTCCAGGCAGGAATACTGGAGGAGGTTGCCATGCTCTTCCAGGGGATCTTCCGGACCCAGGGATTGAACCCAGGTGTCCTGTACTGCAGGCAGATTCTTTACCACTGAGCCACTGGGGAAGCCCACTACTCAACATTGCACACAATGTAAACAACGTTTTAAAGCTTTGATCTCAGTAAGTAAAAGAGATGTAAAGTCCTCGTACCATCAGAGCACATGCTGGTCACAACTGATTTATTTCTGGTTTTGAAAGAGGACCCAAGCAAGTGCTATGGCCTGGTGTTGGGTGATCAACTAACTGACCCCCTTCCACTCCACCTTCTGGGCCTTCAGCTTGCATTTTCCTCATTGTCACAATGAGTTGTATGTGTTGTTTTATGGGCCAATCCATGTTTTACCCTCTGCTGGTACAGTTGGTGTGAAGCTTCTAAGCTAATGAACAGCTAGGGATGAACATGGAATCATTTCTTCAATGATTCCATATTCCAGCATTTTATTTATTTATCTTGTTGCTCATCTGGACTGAGCGACCAGATCCAGTGTTCACAAATACTTTGGCCAAGTGATTCCTTATTTACATATTATTTTTTGAAAAGAGACTTCAAAAGAGGGATAATAAAAATGGACAACTCCCCGGATTGTTTCCCCTGCTCTGCCTTCAATTGAAGATCAGTAAAACAGAGACCTCTGCTGGTTAAACTGGTACAATTACCTAGCATTGGTCTGTGGGCATTAAGCTTTCACCGGTATTGGCAAATGGATTCCTCACAGTTTATTCATTATCTCAGCTCCCAACTTGGGTTCTTTTGGAACTAATCTGAGTAACAGCCCCAATCACAGTTGTTTCTGCTTCAGTCTTTGGTGTTAGGCTTCCATATTTCTGAAAAATAATAGCCCTAAGTGTCAGCTGCAGCCAAAACCCAGACCTGAAATACCTCCCAGAGCTTGTCTTCTGTTTCCTTCCTCTCTTCTGCCTTTCACCTCTCTTCCTCCTCTCTGCCAGTGAAATAAAATAAAACACATCTTCACTCAAAAGAGAGAACTGCTGATGGAAAGTGAGAAGGAGGGAACAAAACTCTTATCTCCAGCTCATCCTTCCCTGGCTCTAGAGGCCTGGGGCCCAGGGTTGGGGGTTATATACATGAGAAGAGCTGTGAATCCCATTAGCATCTTCCGATGGAAACGTGCAACCGTGGGAACGTGAGTTGTATGTAAATGGAGACCAAGGACGCTGCAGAATGTAGAGCGGAATTATGTGGTAGGAGAAAGGCGACTGTCTCCATAAGACCTTTTGTCTGCCAATAGTGAAAACCATGATTTGTACCTGCTGAGTGCCAGGCCCTGAACCAAGCCAGTGATGTACCTTACCTTCCTATGAAAAAAATATATGCGAAGGACTTAGAACAAAGCCCACATAAAAATAATCGCTGTTTGTGTGTTTGCTATTTTAGGATTATATTTTTACTCTGGAATAAGGCTACAAGCATTATTCTACAATGCTATTATTCTACATTATTATTCTACATCATTCTATAATGCTACAAGCCTTGCACATGAGAAAAGGCCTTCCTGTGCTCACTAGAGTATGTCCTGAGCTCACCTCTAGAACATCTCCAGTTCTTTGGAGCAGAGCAGAAGAGGTGCCTCTGGTGTGCCCCATTTCTTCTGCACAGTGGCCCCTATCTCCTGTTTTCCCAGGTCTAACCTATTCTCACTCCTTTATTCATTCTCGTACTTTCTTTCTTTAAAAAAGTATTTATTTGGCTGCACCGGGTCTTAGCTGTGGCGCACAGAATCTTCGATCTTCTTTGCAGCATGTGGGATCTTGCGTTGCAGCATGCAGAATCTTTTTTCCCAGGCCTCCTGCCTTGGATGCGCAGTCTTAGCCACTGGATCACCAGGGAAGTCCCCCTTCTCATTCTTTAAATAACCTCTTCTGGATTGACTGAAGCACAAGTGTCAGTATCAAGTTATATTATTATCAAATAGTATGCTAATGTTAGTATCAAGTAATGATCATTTTTGGAGAAGAAAATGGCAACCCACTCCAGTACTCATGCTTGGAAAATTGCATGGATGATCGCCTGGTGGGCTACAGTCCATGGGGTCACTAAGAGTCGAGCATGACTGAGTGACTTCACTCAAATGATCATTTTAATGCTTACTAATGCTTAGCTTGTCTAGCCCATACTTCTCCTCTGAGAAAGCCGAGGTCCAGAGAGGTTGTCAGTGGCCCAAGTTTACCCAGTCAGCTGGTGGCTGAAGCAGGGCTGAAACCCAGAGCTCCTGGATTCAGCCGTTCCTATATAACACCTGCACTGTCCTTGGTCTGCAGTGTGCAAAAGATGTTTTTTACTTGTACTTTCTGCTCCTCTCTGGGGTCGCCTGTCACCTGGTTTTCTGGGGCCCCCCAGTCTCCCCTGCTGCACTCAGGGAACCTGGGCCCTTCAGCACAGTCACCAGGCAACTTCTCTGACCAACTCTGGGGCCGGCTTTCTCCTTTTCCTCAACTGCTCGGGCCTTTTTAGGGCACTAACAAATCACTTGAGTCACAAATTTACCAAAAGGTGTTTGTAGGCTTTTATCCTTCTCTGAAATGTCTGCTGACCTTGGCATTTCTAGGCTGCTGGAGAGTGTTGAGTACTTGTGTGTGTGTGTGTGTGTGTGTGTGTGTGTGTGTGTGTGTATGCTGTAAGTTTCTCTATGTTGAAAGTTGTGCCTGTGTGCTAAGTCGATTCAGTTATGTTTGACTCTTTACAACCTTATAGACCGTAGCCCACTAGGCTCCTCTGTCCATGGGATTCTCCAGGCATGAATACTGGAGTGGGTTGCCATGCCCTCCTCCAGGGGATCTTCCCAACCCAAGGATCAAACCCCCGTCTCTTATGTTGCCTGTGTTGGCAGGCAGGTTCTTTACCACTAGCGCCAGTGGCTTTTACTGGAGTTATAGTCTCTTAACAGAAGGCAGTGGCACCCCAGTACTCTTGCCTGGAAAATCCCATGGATGGAGGAGCCTGGTAGGCTGCAGTCCATGGGGTCGCTAAGATTCAGACACGACTGAGCAGCTTCACTTTCACTTTTCACTTTCATGCATTGGAGAAGGAAATGGCAACCCACTCCAGTGTTCTTGCCTGGAAAATCCCAGGGACGGGGGAGCCTGGTGGGCTGCCGTCTATGGGGTTGCACAGAGTAGGACACGACTGAAGGGACTTAGGAGCAGCAGCAGCAGCAACAGTATAAATCTCTCTGTCTCTCTCTCCCCCTACATATATTGAGCTTCCCTGGTGGCTCAGATAGTAAAGATTCTGCCTACAATGCAGGAGACCCAGCTTCCATCTGTGGGTCGGGATGATCTCCTGGAGAAAGAAATGGCAGCCTACTTCAGTATTCTTGGCTGGAGAATCCCATGGACACAGGAGCCTGGCGGGCTACAGCCCATGGGGTCCTAAAGAGTCTGACGTGACTGAGCAACTAACACTTTCACTTTGACACACACACACAGGAGCCTGGTGGGCTATAGTCTGTGGGTTGAAAAAGAGACACGATTTGCTGACTAAATATCAACAGAAACATACATATCTGAATCACTTTGCTGTTGACTTGAAACTAACATAACACTGTAAATGAACTATACTTCGATCACTAAAATAAAGAAAAACCCAGAACAATTCTCTACCTGGGGATTTTAGGTACTGTGGTAAACAAGTTATAGAGAGATTTTCAAGTTTTAAAAAGTTACAATTATAGTTTCTAATATGGTGCCCTGGGTATACTGTTACAATCTACTGAAGTTTTGTAACTGATAAATCGTCCTACTTCCGTACTGCTGCCAAATTAATTCATTTGTGGATCGGGCAGTTATTTAAAGAGGGCTCATGAAGTATGCTGGACTGTGTTAGGCCCCGAAGGTGTTTGAAAAGAAGTCTGAAGCGTTGCCTATCTGTCGCCTTCTGGCTGCCTAGAAGGTGGATAAGATGGATGCAACTCGAGGCATCCTCTGTTCCTGAGGATAGAAGGTGCATTGTGAAGCAGAAAGATACAGGAACTCTAGGCGATGCCGGACCAGCTCTGCTTTGCTTATCTCCAGAATTCCTTTAAAAGGAAAGAAACTTTTATCTTGTTTAAGCCACTCGTATTTCTGGGCTCTGTTACTAGCTGCCAAATGCAAAGCTTAACTGATACAGAAGTCCTTGAGGAGTTTTGAGGAAAGAATCGATTCTGATTGGTAGCTATGAGAGAGATGGATCTGGGGAGGCAAGGGTTCCGGGGCATCCAAAGAGATACAGTTGGCTTGGCAGGTGGGGACGGATTGTGGGGAGAGCTTCTGAATGAGGGGAATACACACTGATCTTACACAGGATCGTTGATTCTGCTTTTTTTCCCAGGACACTTCTGCTCAACTCCAGTTATATTGTTGTTATTTAAATAGGTAGGTATTGAGGCATTTGCATTCTGCTCTTGTCCAGTAGCCTGAAAGCTTGGGAGATTGAGAAGATGGGTACTATTCCGTGTCTTAAAAAGAAACAGGCGAAGACTGGGATGGGAAAACAGTATCAGTGTTACAGTAAAGTGAAGTTAGACCACTTTTCCAGAACTCCCACAGACGTTTTCAAGGAAGGGAACTTTTGTTACATGTGACTGTCTAACCAGGATTCAAAATGTATCCACTACTGGATAGCAACTGTAAACAGTATTTTAAAAATACATCTTGGAGTACTTTGCGGAGAAAAGATAATTTGATGTGCTAAAAATTTCTAAAGGGGGAAATTTATATTTTGTTAACTTACTCTGAGCTTCATGTAATCACACAGTAGCAGCTGCCTCATCAGGTAAACTTTTCGCCTTGAGGTCGGGTAGGTAATTTCACACCTCTTAGATTAGAAGATGTTTAAGTACTGTTTACATGGGTTATAAACATGAGAATATAGCTATATAATAACACAGCTTTCCTCTGAACCAGATGTGCTAACAACATCACAATCTCTGTTTCCTTAAAAATGGGTTGGCATTTCCAAAGTCCCTTCTAAATCTGACGTGAACAGGGAATTAGAAGTCATAACACAACTGCATATGTCAAGGCCCCTTAAGGCAGTGGCCTTCAGCCTTTCTCCCCCTGCATGTGGAAGGGCTGATGTGCCCAGTATTACCTGAAAATTCTTGCTCATGAATTATGTCTTACCACTCTTTGCCCTCTTTTGGAAAAAATACACTTAAATGCAAGCAACTTAATAGATATTAGGCTATAGCCTGGACCATCTGTTGCGAACTTCCATACTTTTTTCTACCAGTTCAACTTTAACAGTCCCATAGGATTATTCCCAGTTTACAGAGGGAAGAAATATTAAAAACGAGTTCAAATGTTAGGTTTTGATTTACACCTCCCTAAAGTGCCTGGGTTGCATTTTGCTACAGCCTGCATGCAGGAAAAAGCCCCCAGTAGTCTGATAAGCAGATGTTTTCTCTACAGTTAAATAAATAATAACAGTGGCCAACATTTATGAAACAGTGTGTGTTAAGGCACTTATCTTCATGATTTCTTTTAATCCTGATGAAATTCTGAGAAGTAGCTTTATCGATGAGAAAGCGGATTCTGGGAGCTATGGCTCGAGGTCACATTAAACCGCTGAAAAAAGCTCAAATTTAGGTCCTGCTGACTCTTAGGCTGTCTTTAGAGGTTTTTTTTGTTGTTGTTCTTGTAAATAATCTCAATATGAACAAGGCCAGCTGGCTCAGGGTGACACGTGATCCCCAATCATTCTCTTTTACTTTCTGCCAGATTGGAAGACGGTCTTGTGATTAAATATTTCTGGCCAGCAATATCTTGCCGCCTACGGAAAAATGATATTCCTGAATCCTTGATAATTGTTTTCACTGGACACAGAAACAAAGCTTGGAATGTCTACAGGAATACCGCTGTTTCTCTGTACCTGTCTTTCCTCCGGCAAGATGGAAAGAACGGTATCACTTTAGAAAGCGAGTTTGGGAAGAAGGAAAACCAGGGATGCTGCTTGGCTATGATTAGTAGACACTTTGAGGGGCAGGCTACGCCTACCACTGGGCATTTTAAGATTTGGAAGAAGCCCCTTCTTAAGGGATGAAGGTAGGAGGACCAGAGAAGGCCCAAACAAGGAGATTGGTTGGCTGCTTGATTGATTGACTTGAGATAGGAAGGACTTTTACTGTGGGCCTGCCTCTGAGCTTCCCAGGTGGCTCATTGGTAAAGAATCTGCCTGCCAATGCAGGACACACAGTTTCCATTCCTGAATTGGGAAGATCCCCTGGAGAAGGAAATGGCAACCCACTCCAGTATTCTTGCCTGGAAAATCCCGTGGATAGAAGACTCTGGTGGGCTGCAGTCCATGGGATTGCAAAGAACTGGACATGACTTAGTGACTAAACAACAGTCTTCTCTTTGCTTCCCTAAGGATCACTTAGTAAGCACTGGATCTGTGGCAGACTGGTTGCAGGAAGCCCTGAGCTGGTCCTCTGGGCAAAGGCAAGAGCAAGATGACCCTAAATAGCCTGAGTGGTTTTAGGTGGTCAGAGTGAGGGGAAAGGAATGGGAGGATGCAAAGCAGTCTTTGAAGAGCAGGTCTTTCACTAGGGGTGGTTTGCTCAGGACTCAGGAATTCTTCAGAAAGGATGCAGGAAGAAGCTACTCCTCAGGGGAGTCCAGGGAAAAGAGCAAGAAGAGGACATCTATCTTACCCCATCTTCAGTTCAGTTGCTCAGTCGTGTCCGACTCTTTGCGACCCCATGGACTGCAGCACGCCAGGCCTCCCTGTCCATCACCAGTTCCCAGAGTTTACCCAGACTCATGTCCATCGAGTCGGTGATGCCATCCAACCATCTTAACCTCTGTTGTCCCCTTCTCCTCTTACCCCATCTTGGGTTCCATTAACTTGCTAGAGCAGCTTACAGAACTCAGGGAAACATTTCAGTTACCAGGTTGCNTCACCAGTTCCCAGAGTTTACCCAGACTCATGTCCATCGAGTCGGTGATGCCATCCAACCATCTTAACCTCTGTTGTCCCCTTCTCCTCTTACCCCATCTTGGGTTCCATTAACTTGCTAGAGCAGCTTACAGAACTCAGGGAAACATTTCAGTTACCAGGTTGCCTCTTTATTATAAAAGTATGTAACTCAGGATCAGCCGAATGGAAGAGATGGGGCAAGGTCAGGGAAAGGGGGTGGAGCTTCCACACCCTCTGCCAGTATGCTCCTCTCCCCAAATCTCCATGTGTTCACCAACCCTGGCGCTCTCTGATTCCTACCTTTTGGGGGTTTTATGGAGACCTCATTACAAGGGCATGATTGATTACATGATTGGCCATTGGTGATTGGTTCAGTCTAGGGTTGGAGGGGTAGAGAGGAGCCTCTCCCCTCCCCCATAGGTCAGGGGAGTGTGACTGAAAGTTCCAACTGTCTGGTCACACAGTTGACTTCCCTGGCAATCAAACCCCTTGTGGGTCAGCTGGTAAAGAATTCGCCTATAATTCAGGAGACCTGGGTTCGATCCCTGGGTTGGGAAGGTGCCCTGGAGAAGGGAATGGCTACCCACTCCAGAATTCTGGCCTGGAGAATGCCATGGACTGTATAGTCCATGGGGTCCCAAAGAGTGGGTGGCAACTTTTCAAAATATATCCCTCCCCTGCCTGTTCACTGTTAGGCTTCTGCATCTGTTCCCATCAGTCCTTGCTCTCTCTCTTAATTTGCATAGTATATTCATAGACATTCCTCCATGCAGTTTTAGCAGTTGGAGCATTGTATTTGTTTTCCTTGGCGATTCTGTTCTGGTTGGAGGCTACACATTATTCTTTACTTGAGGAACAGGGAGAGGAATTCGAAAATGAAGGGGACGTATTGTAACACTGCTTAATAATCTGATACAACGTGGCCCATGCTGAGAATTCGAAGCATGTTTTCTTCATGGCTGGTGTGTTAGACCTGCTTCCTAGAGCCAGTGCCTCATTCCTAAGCACAATGACAGTGCTTCAGTCGGGCCCCTCACTCGTGTCCAACTCTTTGCCACCAGGCTCCTCTCTCCATGGGATTCTCCAGGCAAGGATACTGGAGTGGGTTACCATTCTTTTTTCCAGGGCATCTTCCCAGCCCAGGGGTCAAACCCAGGTCTCCTTCATTACAGGCAGATTCCTAACCGGCTGAGCCACCATGAGAACCAGGCCATGCTGGTGTGATACAGCTGCATTAGTGCTTGGCATAATCTGTTCTGTGGTCACATGACTGAGTCATTAAGAGAGCTAAAATAACATGTCCGTGGTGATCATACACGGTGCAAGGAGGCCCATTTGTACAAAGTTCAGGCAGATATCTACCTGAGAAGGAGTTTTGTTGTGTCAGTTTTCTTTTTTTCCTTTCCTTTTAGGTTGCAATAAAAACATATTGAAGGCTCCCTTTGTGACTCAGTGGTAGAGAACCCGCCTGGCACTGCTGGAGACATAGGTTCCATCCCTAGTTTGGGAGGATTGCACGTGCCATGGGACAGCTAGATCTGTGGGCTACAGCTATGTAACCAGTTCTCTAGAGCCCACAAGCCACAACTGTTAAGCCCATTCATTGCAAGTACTGGAGCCCATGCACCCTAAAGCCCGTGCTCTGCCACAAGAGAAATCATTGCAATGAGAAGCCTGCACACCACAGCTAGAGAGTAGCCCCCATTCACTACAACTAGAGAAAGCCCACACACAGCAATAAAGACCCAGCGCAGCCATAAATAAATACATAAATCTTTAAAAAAATGTATTGAGCACCTACTGTATGCTAGGCATTAGGTAAAAAAACACACATTATTTAAGCCCTCCAGGAACTCAGAGGTATGTGGTGTTTGTGTGTGTGTGTGTGTGTGTGTGTGTGTGAAGAGTACATCATGAGAAACGCTGGGCTGGAAGAAACACAAGCTGGAATCAAGATTGCTGGGAGAAATANTTGACTAGTTTTCTGTGAGTATGGTTTCAGTGTGTCTGCCCTCTGATGCCCTCTTGCAACACCTACCATTTTACTTGGGTTTCTCTTACCTTGGGTGTAGGGTATCTCTTCACGGCTGCTCCAGCAAAGTGCAGCCAAATTAAATAAATAATAATTTATTTTATTTTTAAAAATGAGGATTTCCCCCATCAACACCTTGATGTCAGCCCATTGAGATGGGTGTCGGACTGCTAACAAGAGACTAAGTTTGTGTTGTTTCCAGCCACCAAGTGTGTGGTAATTTGTTACAGGAGCAATAGAAAATGTATTATTCTTAAGCATAATGAGAAAATATTGAGTAGGGAACTACTTGGTTTCCTGGTCCCTCAACCTTCAGCTGTGGGCAGGGTATCTATTTGTCCACTCTCAGAATCATTTCCACTGGGATCAGTTCTATGGCTGTAAACTTAATGGGATGTTTGTTTTTCAAATTAATTTATTTGTCTTCATTGCTGGGAGCAGGCATTTTCTAGTAGCGGCAAGTTGGGGCTACTCTCTAGTTGCCGTGGGCGTGCTTCTCATTGTGGTGGCTTCTCTTGTTGCAGAGCACAGACTCTAGGGTGCACGGGCTTCAGTAGTTGCAGGACATGGGCTCAGTAGTTGTGGCTCATGGACTTAGTTGCCCCTCGGCATGTGGCATCCTCCCAGACCAGGAATCGAACCTGTGTCCCCTGCATTGGCAGACGAATTCTCACTAGGGACGTCTCGTGATGTTTATTGAATATAAGATTTACTGAGTATTAGATTAAACCCTGCCCCCTGCCAGTAATATTACTGAAAATCCTTTCCCACCTCCTGCCTACAGGTGGTGTGGCCTCACTTGAACCCAGTTTTAGGTCACGTCTGCTCTGCATCAAGAGTGATGCTCCTGATCTGAAGTTTTCCCTTCACCGGACACCACTGCAAACTGGTCCCTACCTAGACCCTCGCTGGCTTCACTCTGACATAGATTTATCTTCCCTCCGCTCTTTGCTGGCTTGAATTTTGCTTTATGCCTGTGTGACATGGGGAAGATGTTTTAAAAGGGTGTCCTGGCAATACCTCCCTTCTTGTCTACAAGGAAGAACGAATGCTTTGTGCACTCTGCTCACTAGAGGGCCTTTGTTGAAATAAGCAGGGTGATTGGCAGTGAGGAGAATTAAAATGCTGAGGGGAGACCGAATTGTTTTACCCACCAGAGAAGGAGGAAGAAAATATTATTTGTATCTTGAAGAGGAAGTAGAGATGGGTAGACTCTAAGCTGTGGAGCTTTTGAGGAAAGAAACTCAAGGAATATTTCAAAGGAAGGTTTCTCTGTAATATGTAATGTCATCTCTTTAGGGCTTCCCAGGTGGCTTGGTGGTAGAGAATTCCCCTGCAGTGCAGGAGATGTGAGTTCACTCCCTGAGCTGGGAAGATTCCTTGGAGAAGGAAATGGCAACCCACTCCAGTATTCTTGCCTGGAAAATCCCATGAACAGAGGAGCTTGGTGGGCTGTAGTCCATGGGGTTGCAAAGAGTTGGACAGGACTTAACGGCTAACCAACAGCAGCAACAACAGTCTTCTCTTCGCTTCCCTAAGGACACTCATTAAGCACTGGATCTGTGGCAGACTGGTTGCAGGAAGCCGAGGCTAGTCCTCTGGCCAAAGGCAAGAGCCAGATGACCCTAAACAGCCGGAGTGGTTTCAGGTGGTCGGAGTGAGGGGAAAGGGATGGGAGGATGCAAATCAGTCTTTGAATAGCAGGTCTTTCATTCGGAGTGTTTGCTCAGGACTCAGGAATTCTTCGGAAAGGTTGCAGGAAGAAGCTACTCCTCAGGGGAGTCCAGGGAAAAGAGCAAGGAGAGGGCATCTGTTAGCTCGCTTCCTCCTTCCCTTTCCCTTGGCCAAAGCTCACCCGAGGAAGACCTAAGTCCTCTGATCTCCCGGGTGGCAGAGTCTGGCCACGCTGTGACCATTTGGGAAATTAACTTCACACCATGTGGTGTGGCCACTTCATTCAAATCTGGAAGTGGGGAGTGACTCTAGTTGGTTTTGTCAAAGCAGGCTTTGCAGTGTACCCTCATCGCTTCGTGGTGGGTGCAAAAAGAAAGGACAGGAGGGGTAATGGAGGGAAGCTGAGAAGGCTAAAAACATTTGTGTCTGTAACTGAGAAAAACTTGTATTTAAATCTTTCTTAAAATTAATTTGTTTTGGATTGTAGTTGCTTTACACTGTTTTGTTTTGTTTTTTTTTTCCCTGCTGTATGGCAGAATGAATCAGCTTTAAGTATATACAACCCGTCTTTTTTGAATTTCCTTCCCTCCCATTTAGGTCACCACAGAGCACCAAGTAGAGCTCCCTGTGCTGGACAGTAGGTTCTATTTAGTTCTGTTTTATACATAGCAGCTTGTGTATGTCGGTCCCAATCTCCCAATTCATCCCATCCCCTTCGTCCCTTAGTGTCCATATGTTTGTTCTCAATGACTTTGTCTCTATTTCTACTTTGCAAATAAGATCATCTAAACCATTTTTTGTGTGTGGATGTATGAGTTGGACTCTAAAGAAAACTGAGCACCGAAAAATTGATGCTTTTGAACTGTGGTGTTGGAGAAGCCTCTTGAGAGTCCTGTGGACTGCAAGGAGATCCAACTAGTCCATCCTAAAGGAAATCAGTCCTGAATGTTCATTGGAAGAACTGATGCTGAAGCTGAAACCCCAATACTTTGGCCACCTGATACGAAGAACTAATTCATTTGAAAAGACCCTGATGCTGGGAGAGATTGAAGGCGGCAAGAGAAGGGGACGACAGAGGATGAGATAACTGGATGGCATCACCGACTCGATGAACATGAGTTTGAGTAGGCTCCAGGAGTTGGTGATGGACAGAGAAGCCTGGTACACTGTGGTCCATGAGGTGTCAAAGAGTTGGACACGACCGAAGGACTGAACTGAACTGAATACCATTTTTCTAGATTCCACATATATGTATTAGTATAGGATATGTGTTTTTCTTTCTTTGTTCACTTTGTATGACAGTCTTTAGGTCCACCCATGTCTCTACAAATGACCCAATTTCATTCCTTTTTACGGCCGAGTAACATTCCACTGTATATAGTACCACATTGTCTTTATCCACTCCTCTGCTGATGGACATTTAGGTTTCTCCCATGTCCTGGCTGTTGTGAATAGTGCTGCAATGAACACTGGGTTGCAAAACTTGTATTTAAATGTTGCTACAAATCGTGAATTGTGTTTTAAGTGCAAGTGTTTTCATAAAGGCACAGAAAACTATTTGAAAGAGTAGGAAATCATTTCCTTATGCTGCCAGAGAAACCTAAACTTTAGACTTCCAGATTATAACTGTAGCATTCCCAGCCCACCAGGTAGCAGCTTCTACCATCTTGTTTTCTTTTTTCACCCGAGTCATACATACTTATATTTTACTATTTAAAAGAAAATTTAAACACAGCCTTGTGGGTGAAGGGAGTTGCATTAGTGTGACACCTGGCTTTTTGGGGGGCCCTTTCTTAACTCCGCCCTGAACTGAAGGAGGGCATGGTTTAATTGGCACATTGGTGGGGAGGAAAGTGAGCTTGCTCAGCTCATTCTTGTCCCCTTCCCTCTCTGGCAGCAGCCAGCATGAAGTCTGCTCTGGGAGCAGCTGACCCTCCCATTCCCATCAAGACAAGTGTACTTTAATCAGAGTTGCTGGATCCTACTCTAGGACTTGGCATCAGGAAGCTCTTCTCTCATAGTAAACTGAATCCTGCAACCCAACTTTATCAGGAATTAAGTGGTCATTTGGTTTTCTTCTTCCATTCTGTTATCTCATTTTTTAAATTTGTGTTGAACTCAGAAAAAGAGGATGGGTGCTTTCTACTGGATGCCCCTTCAGTGTTCCCACATTTGAGGCACTGACTAGAAAACTGATATGTGAGAAATAAGAACAGTCAGGGAGAAGCAAATGAAAACACGTGGAGTGATCAAGGCTTCTGGAGTGGCTAAAGATTGGTGTTGGTCCTGGGGTCTTGTTCTTGAGTGTGTGCAGGACATCGTGATTGTTTGTTTGTTTGTTTTAATTTAACTTTGATTTACAGTGTTGTCTTTCATTACCTCTGTACAGCAAAATGATTCAGTTACGCACACACACCTTGGTCACCTGATGTGAAGAGCTGACTCCTTGGAAAAGAACCTGATGCTGGGAAAGATTGAAAGTAGGAGGAGAAGGAGGTGATAGAGGATGAAATTTGAATGGCATCACTGACTCAATGGACATAAGTTTGAGCAAACTCCAGGAGGCAGTGAAGGACAGGGAAGCCTGGAGCCCTGCAGTCCACGGAGTCCCAAAGAGCCGGACCTGACTTAGCAACTGAACAACAGCAACAAATATGTATACATATATATATGTACATAAGATTTTTTTATGGGCCATATTTTTAAAGTCTTTGTTGAATTTGTTACATATTGCTTCTGTTTTATGTTTTCCTTTTTTGCTGTGAGGCATGTGGGATCTTCACTCCTCTACGAGGGATAGAACCCAAACTTCCTTCATTGGAAGGCAAAGTCTTTTAACCACTGGATTGCCAGGGAAGTCCCTATACATTCTTTATTTATATTCTTTTCCATTGCGGTTTATCACAGGATACTGAATATAGTTCCCTGTGCTATGCGGTAGGACCTTGTTTTTCCATTCAATTCCATATATATAAAAGCTTACATCTGCTAACCCTAACCTACTCCATCCTTCCCCCAGCCCCCTCACCCTTAGCTATCACTAGTCTGTTCTCCAAGGACATTTTGCTCTTGGCAGTTTGTGTAGGCATATATTGGACCAGGTAGTTGTTTTTTTGTTCTGATGGTGCAGTTGGCTTTTAAGAGCTGTGGCTGGGGAAAAAGACCTTGGAAAAGGCACTCAGAGGTTGTAAGTGGCCTTGGCAGGGGCACAGGAACCAGGAGAGGAACTTAGCAGGGGCCAGCGAGCTGAAGAGGCCTTAATAAGCAGTTATAGCCGGGGTGAGGATTCAATTATAAGGAGAAAAAAACAGTCCCTTCATACACTGTCCTTCTAGATATTAAAGGAGTGGGAAAATATTTGCCATTTTTTAAACTGTGGGGCAGCTGGCTTCTCTCTGGACTACAGAGCACTAGTGAGAGGTTAGTTTTCAATGTGCTAGTGCTAGGCCTAGGTAGGAAAGATAAACAAACAGCTCTACTTTAAATTCTGCTTTTATGTTGTTTTGAACCATCTTCAAGGGCAAAAGAGGGCGGGGTGGATGGACTTAGTTTGAATTCCTGTGGCCCAAGAATTATTCCCTCTATTTTTGTCCTCAAGGCTACTAGAAACTAGTTATTTAGATACGATAGAGAAATCCTCCCCAGGTAATGGTTTACCTGTGTAGTCACTCCATCGTGTCTGACTCCTTGTGACCCCATGGGCTGTAGTCTGCCAGACTCCTCTTCCATGGGATTCTCCAGGCAAGAATACTGGAGTGGGTAGCCATGCCCTCCTCCAGGGGATCTTCCCAACCCAGGGATCAAACCCATGTCTCCTGTGTCCCCTGCTTTGCAGGGGGATTCTTTACCCGCCGAGTTTAGGGAAGCCCCTAAGGAATGCCACGAAAAGAGGCTATGGAAAGAGCCGTTGCAGTGCAGGAAGAGAACTGTTCACTGGGTTTTGGATTCTGCTTCCCCTCAGCCCTGTGGTGCAGGCACCTCAAGTTGAAAAAGGCTGTGAAAATGAAAAGGTTTTGAATATCTGAGTGGGAAAGAACAGCTGCTTCAGTAAAATCTGATGACTGAGGTGTTGTTCCTGCACATTTGTAAACTTGGCAAGACAACAGCCCCTCGAATACCTGGCTGGAGAGAGGAGATATGTACATGCAAGGTGCTTATGGCAGAAATGAACCCGTAGCTAGGAGAGTTCTCCTGAATAGATTTGAATGCACAGACCACAGCAGCCAGACTCTTGGTACCAACCAACCAGCACCTCGGTGAAGCTGCAATCTCTCCAACAGTATTTGACAGTCCAGAGTACTGGTTCTGGGTATGTCTCTTGTTTGAGATCCCTGCAAGGAAGTGGCTTGTTTTCTGAATAGGGTGGGTGTGGAGCTAGTACTGTAGTGCTTTTGTGCATGCGTGCCAAGTTGCTTCAGTCGTGTCCAGCTCTTTGTGACCCTCTAGGCAGTAGCCCCCCAGGTTCCTCTGTCTATGGCGATTCTCCAGGCAAGAATACTGGAGTGGGTTGCCATGCCCCCCTCCAGGGAGTCTTCCTACCCAGGGACTGACACTATGTCTCTTAGACCTCCTGCATTGGCAGTTGGCAGGCGGATCCTCTGCCACTAGCACCACCTGGGTCCTTCTGTAGGTTCTACTAAATCTATCTTTAGGGGAAAAAAAGTACATCACAGACTCGGCTGGTATTGTTATTATTTTCTCATTGGGAGGCCCTGTAAGAACTATCCCCATTCCAAAGAGATGCAGCTTAACACATTATTGACTAGGGGATTTTTGCAGAAACGAACATCTGTGGCTGGTGTTTGTTATGTAAGTGAATATTGAAGCATTCAGGTTTTAATATATTCAGGTCTCTGGTCAATGAATTGTTAAATTGCTGGATGATCTCTGACTCCACTCAGGCATTGAAATCCTCTCCAGCTTAGAGAAGAACAGCAAGATGGGGGGGGATGAATTTTGGACTTTAATTTCTTTGAATTTTAACTCATAAAAGCAAGATAATTTTATACTGAGCTTTACTTTCTTTGAACTTTAATATCTCATGATTTTGATTTCATTTTTTGGATGTTAATTTCTTCCTAGAAATTTAGTAAAGGAAAGAGGTTTATGTTAAATTTTTTTTCCCCTCAACATTATTGGCATTATGTTATTGTATTGAAGTTTCTTTTTTTTTTTTTAAGGTCTTGGTTTACTAAAATCATGACTCTGAGAAGAAAGACTATGAAAGACTTGGTTATAAGAAAAACTTTGATGTTCTTATTTTATTGAGGTATAATTAATATGACATTAGTTTCAGGTGTACAACCTAATGATGTGATACTTGTCTATATTGTGAAATGAACACCACAGTAAGTCTAGCTAGCATCCATTGCCACACGTAGTTGCAAAAATTTTTTTTTCTCAGGATGAAAACATTTAAGATCTATTCCCTTAGCAGCTTTCAAATATGCTATACAGTGTTAACTATGGGTTTCCCCGGCAACTCATGTTAAAGAATCCGCCTGGCAATGCAGGAGACACAGGTTCGATCCCTGGGTCGAGAAGATCCCCTGGAGAAGGCAACCCACTCCAGTATTCTTGCCTGGGAAGTCCCACAGACAGAGGAGCCTGGCAGGCTACAGTCCACGGGGTTGCAAAAGAATTGGACACGACCTATCAACTAAACAGCAACAATAATTATTAACTCTAGTCACTGTGTCATATACACACCCTTAGGACTTATCTTTGGAAGATTGTATCTTTGACTGTCTTCACACATTTCACCCAACCCCCACCTTGGCAACCACCAGTCTCTTCTGTCTATAAATTCATTAAAAACAATTCTACACGTGAGTGAGATCATATGGTATTTGTCTGACTTATTTCACTTAGCATAATAGTCTATTTATCTTCCACTTTAAAAATTCATTCATCCATTGGTGGACACTTAGGTTGCTCCCATGTCTTGGCTGTTGTCAATAATATTGCAGTAAACATGAAGTGCCTATATCTTTTCAGGTTAGTGTTTTGTTTCCTTCAGATAAATACCTGAATGAAATTACTGGATCATATGCGAGCTTTACTTTTAATTTTTTGAGGCACTTCCATACTGTTTCCCATAGCAGGTGTACCAGTTTACATTCATACCAACAGTGCATAAGGGTTTGAATTCTTCTATCCTCACCAATGCTTGTTACTTTTTGTCTTTTGGGTAAAAGCTGTTCTAACAGGTGTGAGGTGATATTTCATTGTGGTTTTCATTGCATTTCCCTGATGATTGTTTCCAAGTTTCCTTTTGCATGTTGTTATTAGACTAGTGTAATTTTTGTTATCTAGTTTCATTGATAATCCTCTGATATGCTATATGGACTGCACTGATAGGCATAATAAGAAGTAATAGAAAAATGAATGAAAACGTAGCCTTGGATACTGAATGGCACTAAACCATTAATTTAATTAATAGGGAACTCTTTTGGAACTTTTCATGAGCAAAATCTCTTTCCTACCAGTGTCCTCTGGGAACAAACAAAGTTAGTTGGCATAAGAGGGCAATGAAACTTCTGTCACAGACTGAATAATGGTTCCCAAACATGTCCACTGGAGTAGGAAATGGCCCCCCACTCCAGTCTCCTTGCCTGGGAAATCCCAAGGGCATAGGAGCCTGGTGGACTGCAGTCCCCGGGATCGCAAGAGTCAGACACAATTTAGCGACTAAATAACAGCAAAACATGTCCACATCCTGACCCCCACACCCTGTGAATATGTTACCTTATACAGCAAAAAAGGACATTCTAGATGTGCTTAAGTTAAGGATCCTGAGGTAGGGAGGTTATTCTGGATTACCTGGTTGTTCCAAGGTAATCACAGGGGTCCTTATAAGATGGGTACAAGAGGGCTCAGAGTCAGAAAAGAAGGTGATGTGATGGCGGAAGCACAGATGGGAGTAATGAGCTTTGGAGATGGAGGAAGAAGCCGTGATTCAAGAAATAGAGGTGGTTATAGAAGCTGAAAAAGGCAAGAAAACAGATTCTCCCCTGAGGGCCTCCACAAGGAGCCAGCCCAACCAACACCTTGACTTTAGCTCTGTGAAATGGATTGTGGACTTTTGACCTCCAGAGCTTTAAGAGAATTGTGTTTCCAGCAACTGTATTTGTGGTAATTTGTTACGGTGACACTAGGGCATGAATACATCTTAGGTGGGAAGAAGTTTAGTACATCTCTTGTGTCTTTGGAGAGAGTGACTTAATCTGATTGGTAAATTCTGGAATAATAAATAGGGAATCATTGGCTTCATTCTCCTTCCTCTTTGGGAGCCCCGTCAGCTCAAGAAAGCTCAGTTCTATTTCTTGCAAGATAGGATGCCATCCATGTGATAAAACCTGCCCCTGTGGTGTGGCTGGACCTGGATGGTTGAGGTTATATGATTCTGTGGTTCAGTATTAGTAAACTCATCTGGCTTTTGTGCTAAGCTACATTCCCCAGCAGCTGGATCAGAGTAAGATGATATCTTGGTCAGGCAGAATCTGTCTACGAAAGCAATGACTTACATAAAACTGATACGCAAGATCGATAGGGAAAAGATGAGCTCATGTCAGCGATGCTGGGACAGCTCATTACACATAATTAGACCTCAGCTCAGATCATATACTCAAAATGAATTCCAGATAAGAACCCAAAGTGAAAAGCAATTTTTAGAAGAAAAAAAATTTTATGGTTATGCCCTTTAAGGTGAGAGAAAGCCTAAAACCCAAACTACAAAGGAAGAAGTTGATAATTTCAACTACATTAAAAAAAAAAAAAAGCCTGTTTATTAAAGGACATCATAAAAATTGATTGTAACAAGTTAAAATGTAAAAGACATTTGTAACATAAGGATTAGTATCCAGATTTTATAAAGAACTCCTACCAATCAATNCCAAAGTGAAAAGCAATTTTTAGAAGAAAAAAAATTTTATGGTTATGCCCTTTAAGGTGAGAGAAAGCCTAAAACCCAAACTACAAAGGAAGAAGTTGATAATTTCAACTACATTAAAAAAAAAAAAAAGCCTGTTTATTAAAGGACATCATAAAAATTGATTGTAACAAGTTAAAATGTAAAAGACATTTGTAACATAAGGATTAGTATCCAGATTTTATAAAGAACTCCTACCAATCAATAATGGAGAAGGCAATGGCACCCTACTCCAGTACTCTTGCCTGGAAAATCCCATGGATGGAGGAGCCTGGTAGGCTGCAGTCCATGGGGTCCCTAGAGTCGGACACGACTGAGCGACTTCACTTTCACTTTTCACTTTCATGCATTGGAGAAGGAAATAGCAACCCACTCCAGTGTTCTTGCCTGGAGAATCCCAGGGATGGGGAAGCCTGGTGGGCTGCTGTCTATGGAGTCGCACAGAGTCGGACATGACTGAAGTGACTTAGCAGCAGTAGCAGCAACAGCAACCAATCAATAAAATACAAGTAACCTATTGTGGAAAAAGAGGCAAAACATTTAAAAATTCACACAAAAGAAAAACCAAATAAGAAATCATAGGATGATGAACTTTATTAGGAATCATAAAAAGGAAAATAAAAACAAGTGATTCAATTTTTCAGCCAGTTTGGCAAAAATAAATACAAAGGTGAAGAAACCAGTTGCTAGTGAGAGTATGGAATTATAGTTGGAACTATTATGTACCCCCTGGAAAGAATATAAATTTTAAAAAAATATTTATTTGACTGTGTCAGGTCTTGGTTGCGACATGTAGCGTCTTTTGTTACATCATGTGGGATCTAGTTTCCTGACCAGGGATTAAACCCTGGCTGCCTCCATTGGGAGCATGGCATCTTAGCCGGTGGACCACCAGGGAAGTCCTGATACATCTACTTTAGAGAGCAATTTGGTGATGTCTAGAAGGGTTCTTAAAAAATCAGTTAAAAAAAATAGAAGGCTTCTTAATACACGTAATCTAGGGCCTAGGGTTCCACTCAGAGGCATGTACTCTGAAGAAACTCTTGGCATAGTAAGCCAACAAGACTTGAACAAGAATGTTCACAGCAGCACGTGCTGTGCTGTGCTTAGTCGCTCAGTCATGTCCGACTCTTTGTGACCCCATGTATTGAAGCCCTCCAGGCTCCTCTGTCCATGGGATTCTCCAGGCAAGAGTACTGGAGTGAGTTGCCACACCCTCCTCCAGGTGATCTTCCCAACCCAGGGATCAAACCTGGGTCTCCCCCATTGCAGGCAGATTCAGAACAGCATAGTAAAAGTAAAAAAAAATCAGAAACATATTAGAAATATTCATCAATAGGAAAATAAGTAGTTAACTTGGAGTCTCTTAATAAAAGACTACTCCAAAATAATTGGATTAGATTATGATTAAACTGAACAACAACAAAAACCAGTGTTGGAGATGTAAGAGACCCTTGCATCGGGATCAATCCCTGGGTGGGGAAGATCCCCTGGAGAAGGAAATGGCAAGCCACTCCAGTATTCTTGCCTGGAAAATTCCATGGACAGAGGAGCCTGGCGGGCTATAATCCATTGTATCACAAAACAGTTGGACAGGACTCAGTGACTATACAAAGTGTCAGTGTAGTTGCACCATTGTAACCACCGTATCTGGTAGATGTTGATAGCAGAGGAGGCTGTGAGTGTGCCTGCGTGCTAAGTCGTGTCTGTGTTCCGTATAGTGATACATTTAATAAAGTGAACAGTTATTGAAGACTACCTAAATTTTAAAAACCAAATCCGCAAGAAGTAGAAAACCTGACCAGGCCAATAACCACAGAGGAAACAGAATGGTTGTCTTAAGAAGTACCCACCAAAAAAAGGGCACACAGCCTAAATGTTTTACAATGAGTTCTCCCAAATAGTCTAGGAACAGGTCATTCCCATGCTTTCTAAGCCTTTCCAGAGCACAGAATGAAATGGAAAGCTATGTGATTCATTTCATCAGCCTGACTTAACTCTGATACCAGCGAGGACAAGGACAGCATAAGAAAAGAAACAAACTCAATCACGTATGGAACTCAGAAAAGTCAGTCACTCAAGAAGTAGCTTTAATTTAGATGTATTCTGAATGAACAATGCATCGTGACTGCATAGAGGCAAGAAGAGTCTTACTGAGAACATGACTGATTCACTACGTTAACAGACTCATTCAGCAGATGTATATTGAGCTCCTATTACCTGCAAGGCACAGTTCTGGGAGTGGGCAGCAAACCAACAACCTTTTTAAAAAAATTTTTTAATGTAAATCAACTTTGTTTACAAAAACACTATTGTAAGAATTACAATGCTATAATTCACATTATGGAGAGTAATCTGGTTTACTTAAAGTCTATCGATTTAAATATAAATCACATCTAAAACAGAGTTTCATATCAACATTTAGACTGGTTTGACCAAACAACTGTGCACCCGAACCTAGCCAGGTTGGCCCATAAAACTATTCATTCATTCATAAACCTCATTCATTCATTCATGGACCTTTGTTGTCAATGGATTCAAGGGTACTTCTTCCTTTTGCTTCTTCAGAAAGCATGTATGGACCTTCCACAATCCTTCTC
>SJYA01000899.1:339283-494561 GCA_006410615.1 Neotragus moschatus | reverse complement strand
AGATTATGCTGAATTAAAACCAAAATTTTCCCTGAAGGCACTACAGCCTAGCACTTTTCTGAAAAATAAACACTTTTGGTTATCCTGCTGGTAAGCGACAGTGAAAAGAGTTCATATGACTAGTCACAAACTTGAGTCTACTCCAGGATTTCCCAGAGTGTGTGTCAATGTATGAGTGTGCCAAAATTATCTGCAGTTAATTACTGGAAACATATTTTTTCTGGGTGTTACTGAAAGGGGGTGGCCTGGATATCACTGGGAGTGAGCATTAGGAAAAAAATATGTTAATAGATACTTTGGGTGATTCTTATGAGTAATAAACATTGAGGTTTGATTCACAAAGTGCATGTCCTTAGGCTTTTTTCCTCTGATAATGAGCACAAATAATACCAGCTTTGTCCAATCCCCTGGATAATGGTACAGATTAAATGAGATATTTGATCAGTGAAATTTTTTGAAAAATTCAGCATTTAAAAGAAGCAATGGATGGATGAATGAGGACCTGGAAAGAGATTTAATGATAAGAAAGAACTACAAAGTCTCAGGTCTTAAGAGTCGCTAAAGGGCCTATGGGAGAAGTTCTTCCCCAAATCATCGAGAGTATTTAGAATGTCTCTCCATCAACCTTCCCCCAATTCTCATTTTTTGTAAACTGATTTTTATTGGAGTATAGTTGTTTTGCAATGTTGCTTTAGTTTCTACTGTACAGCAAAGTGAATCAGCTATACATATACATATTAGTTCAGTTCAGTCACTCATCATGTCAGACTCTTTGCAACCCCATGGACTGCAGCATGCCAAGCTTCCCTGTCCATCATCATCTCCCAGAACTTACTCAAATTCATGTCCATTGAGTCAGTGATGCCATCCAACCATCTCATCCTCTCATCCACTTCTCCTCCTGCCTTCAATCTTTCCCAGGATCAGGGTCTTTTCAAATGAGTCAGCTCTTCACATCAGGTGGCCAAAGTATTGGAGCTTCAGCTTCAGTCCTTCCAATGAATATTCAGGAATGATTTCCTTTAGGATGGACTGGTTGGATCTCCTCGCAGTCCTAGGGACTCTCAAGAGTCTTCTCTATTCTATTCTTTATTCTATTCTTCTCTATTCTATTGTTTCCCCATCTATTTGGCATGAAGTGATGGGACCGGATGCCATGATCTCTGTTTTTTGAATATTGAGTTTTAAGCCAGCTTTTTCACTCTCCTCTTTCACTTTCATCAGGAGGCTCTTTAGTTCCTCTTCACTTTCTGCCATAAGGGTGGTGTCATCTGCATATCTGAGGTTATTGATGTTTCTCCCAGAAATCTTGATTCCAGCTTGTGCTTCATTCAGCTCAGCATTTTTCATGATACTCTGCATATAAGTTAGATAAACATGGTGACAGTATACAGCCTTGATGTACTCCTTTCTGAATTTGGAACCAGTCCATTTTTCCATGTCCAGTTTTAACTGTTGCTTTTTGACATGCATATAGGTTCCTCAGAAGGCAGGTCAGGTGGCCTGATATTCCCATCTCTTTAATAATTTTCCACAGTTTGTTGTGATTAACACACTTAAAGGCTTTGGTGTAGTCAATAAAGCAGAAGTAGATGTTTTCACGTATACATATAACTCCTCCCTTTGAATTTCCGTCTCATTCATGTCATTCTTGACCTATTTTCCACTCCAAGGAGAAGAGGCTCTCTTTCAAAAAGGCTCTCTCTCCCAGTCTCAATCTCTTTCTCAATTTCTTTTAACCTTATTTTTCCTCTCAATCTTTTTCTGATGTGAGTTTCCCTCTCTCTTTCTCTCAGTCCTTTTTTTTTTTCTATCCCTCCCTCATCCAAACCAAGTAGAAAAACGTGGTGGGTATTGTATCTTTTATATTGTGCACTCTGAGAAATGTTGCTCATGGCAGAGAACTGGCTCTTCTCCATGCGAAGCAGATCTGTTCTAACAGTCCTAGCTGAAAATTCCCAAAGGAGGTAAACATTAAGGAACAGAATTGGACATCTTCCTCCAGAATGAGCATATCTAGCAATAACAGAATGAAAATGAAGCAAGGTAACTTGAGGCTAAATATACAGAAATTGCATGTTATAGTAAGATCATGCAATTGGAGATCTGAAAAAGAACTTCAGTATCATTCAGTCAAACTGCATCATTCTATAGATGGAGAAATGAAAGCATTGAGAGGTTAAAAGATTGCTTGGCTCAGTCACGCATTGAATTCATGGTCACTGATGACTAAAACCAATGAGTCTTGGTTCAGAGGACAGTGCACCCCTCACGACTGCACAGAGTTGGCCTGTGACACCAGCCAGAGTTCAGTGAGAAGAAAGGATAAGAATAGTATTATGTTCCGAGTATATAGACTTATATATAAAGTAGGCTTTCTTTTGCTTTCAATCTTTCCCAGTATCAGGGTATTTTCTAATGAAGAAAGCTTTTTTTCTAAAAATTGAAGGCAAAAGAAGAGGGCAGCAGAGGATAAGATGGCAAGGTAGCATCACCAAGTCAATGGACATGAATCTGAGTAAATTCTGGGAGACAGTGAAGGATAAGGAAACCTTGCATGCTTCAGTTCACGGGGTTTCAGAGAGTCAGGCATGACTGAGGGATGGAACAACAACAAGCCTTTCCTTATGAAATAGGCTCATAAATAGTGTATACATTGTAGGATTTCTGTGTCTTTACTTGACAAAGTAAAAAGCTGTTAGTCCTATGGCAAGTGCCCTCAGAGCTTTGATTATTTATTGATCAGTGATAGTTTTAAAACCTAGGAATAACTGAATTATTGGATGACTTTACTTTTAAACTGGATTAGATAGGACAAAGTTATTTATTTAGCGTTCTGAACGATCCTTCAGAGATGGAAAAGTGAAATCTGTAACTAGTGTGACTTGAGCTTCTATCATTTTATAGTAGGGATGAGGATAAGTCTGACCTAAATGATTCAGGATTACCTGATGAACAGTGCCCAGAAGAATAGAGGATATTATTTTTTTCTTGTGAGCAAGACAAAGGAATTATTCAATACTTGCATTCAGATAATCACTCCATTCTTTTGTGATTTGGACAGTCAATATAAACTAAAGCCAGGCGCTTTCTGCTATTTATACAACAAAAAGACAGCAGGTCAGCTTCATAAAGCAAATCAAACAAGTTCAGCCAACCAAGAGAGTATCCCAAAATGACACTCACAGCTTCTCCCCAACACAGGCCAAGGATAAAAAAAATACTGTCCTTCAGTCAGTGAAAACAAATCCAGGAATGCCTTGGTATTTTCAACTCTGTTGATTTTTTTTAAAAAACATAGGTTTTCAAATTAAAGCAAGAACGAATTAGTAAGCATCACCCAGGTGCCTAAAGACAGGTATTCAGAAAAAAAAAAAAAACCCATAATCAATAGATGCTGTCTTTGCGTCCAAGAGATCTATATTCTGTTGGGTTGTAATAAAGTCTACTAAAATGTTTTTACAGTCCTGCGTGTTCATTGAAAGGACCGATGCTAAAGCTGAAACTCCAATACTTTGGCCACCTCATGTGAAGAGCTGACTCAATGGAAAAGACTCTGATGCTGGGAGGGATTGGGGGCAGGAGGAGAAGGGGACGACAGAGGATGAGATGGCTGGATGGCATCATTGACTCGATGGACATGAGTCTGAATGAACTCCGGGAGTTGGTAATGGACAAAGAGGCCTGGTGTGCTGTGATTCATGGGGTTGCAGAGTCAGGACTGAGCAACTGAAATGAACTGAACTGAACTGAACAGGTTTTAAAGTAACAGATAGCACTGTCATTTTTCTTACTTCTACTTTGCAAATCTATAGAGTTTTAAACTTTGATATAAAACTTGTATCCAACAAATGAGGCTGTTAGAAAATGAAAAATAAGGAAAAGCTTATTGACTCATATAATTTAATTATCTTCAATCCGATAGTGCAATTACTATTACTAAACCTTTAAGTAGTTGATTCTATGCATTTAAAAAAGATGATTCTCACTTTTAAAACTGGATTTGCAGAGATACAAAGATGTTGGAGGAGTAGGTGGGTGTGGAGTACATCTCTTTCCATGGATACATCTCCTGATGTATACACCTTAACACACAGAAATGCATGCAGAACACCAGCTGAGGGTAGAACAGAGTACCTGACCAGTGGAAAAGAATATATAGAACCATGCAAAACTCGGTAGGACAAAGGAACTAGGGGGAAAAACAGCAGTGTTAGTAGGACTGGACCTGCCCTCGGTGGGTGGGGGAACTGAAGCAGGGGTCTGATCCCCACAAAGGGGCAATTGTTTGAATTAGAGGAGAAACATTTAAGGCTAAGAGTGAGAAAACTGTGGCAGCCTAAGTGGAACGAGAATCAGACAGTCCTTGCCACGACCATACATACCACAGACAGGAATGCTGGTCTCCTGGAAGGCACAGCAGCTGGGAGTTAAGCAGCTGGAGTTAAGAGACTGTGGAGCAATCCCAGAGTGAGGGCTGCTGTTGACTGCAGAGAGACAAATTGAGGGGATGTGAGGGAGGAGATCGTGGTGGGAAATGCCAGTGGAGGAGAGCCAAGCAGACATGAAAGCAAGGCAATGCTGCTGAGTCACATGTAAGGGGTGGAGCCATCACCATAGACTCTCTCTCCCCACAAGCCAGCACCGGCAGCTGAATAGAGAGACTGGCCCATCAAACACGAGACGCACTGAACTACAGCGTAGGACCCCACCCAGAGGGCCCCTTAAAGTGCCTGAAGTGCTGATCTACAAAATAGGACCCCACCTGGAGGGCCCCTGTATGTGCCTGATGTGCCGAACAACAGAGAAGGACTTCCTGCAAGGGAGTTGTCTAAGTGCCTGAATGGGCAGAGCTTTGGAGAAAGATTGACCAAAGAGGTCTTCTGATCACCAGCTACAAGAGGCTTGAAAAAAGACTCTAATAGGCCATAACTCCTGTGGTGGAGTCAGTCTGTGTTCCTGCACACTCGGCACTGCCAGCGTCCTCAGAAGTCAAGCAGCTGTGCTATCTTTACTCTCAACTCTGACTGGGGCAGAGCTGTGACGAAAAAAAAAAAAAAAAGTCTTGCATATATGTGTGCAGGGTCACTTTGGTCATATCCAACTCTGCAACCCTGTAGACTGTGGTCTGCCAGCCTTCTCTGTCAGAAAGGGGGCTCTCCAGGCAAGAATACTGGAGTGTATTGACCAATTCGGGTCGTCACACTCTTCTAGAACACTATATTTCCTGTTGCCCTAGCCTCCAATCCCCCTGAGAACCTGGTGCTGCCAGAACCCCTGCGACCGACCCAAGCAGCTGCACCACCTCCATGCCTGGCCCTCACAGGAGAAAACCCAAGTCCTCCAGGGCAGCCTCAGGATTGGCTGACCCACGTGCAGAGGTGGCCATAAAACCACAATTGAGACCCAGGGGCAATGTGGCTAAGGAAGAAGACCCCAAACGTTCCTACCAGCTGTACAAGCTGCAGACTGTGTCTATGGAATATATAAAAGGACATTGAGAGCTCCCACAAAATAAAACACGCTAGTTTTGATAGCTGCGGACATTGGCGGCAAGAACACACAGGAGTCAGACCAGATTAGAATCTGAGCTGCCCCCACAGCAGGTCCAGAGACCAGCACAATGTTGGAGGTCATCCTAGGGAGGTAAGCTGGACTGTGACTCCTAGTGAGGGAAAGGACTCTGACAGCACTGACTCAAGAAAAACATTTATTGTTCTTATTTTTAGTCTTATTCTGTAGATTCTTTTGGATTTATCCCCCTTTCCCCACCCCCTCTGTTGTAGTTGTCAATTTTATTGTCACTAAGAAATTCAATTAAGCTTTTGAGCTTTCTTTGTTTTTTTGCTTAGTCATGATTTTTACACTTCTTATAAATCTCTGCCTCTATATTGGACTTTTGCAGTTCTGTCGAGTTTTCCCTTTTTCTTTTTCTTTTTTTAATTTTAATTTTTTAAACCTACTATTATTTTTTCTACATTTATTCCTTTGTTTTCTCTTCCTACTGTTGTTTTCCCCTTGCAGTTAATCTTCAACATATATAAATCTTCTTTATCTAACTATATTTAACTTTGCATGTCTATTCTTTCTTTTCTTTCTCTCCTTTCCTCTCAATATATTTATTCATTTTATTTCCATTGCTTTATTCTCCAATTGGCACCTTGCTTTAATTTTGTTTTCCAGTTTGTGCTTTAGTTAGTTTTGTTCTTGTAGATATACTTTTTGGTTTCCTTTGTTCACTGGGTCAATCTATTGTACTTTATTTTTGACAGACTGTTTTGATTTTGATTACGGGTGTATATCTATCTGTGTACATTCAGTCACACTCTTTATTGTTGTTATAAACCTCTGCCTCTATGTTGCACTTTGCAATTCTCTGGAGTTTTCTCTCTTTTTTTTTTTTTTGACCTTTTTTTCTTTTCTCTTTATAACTTTAATTTTTTTAACCTATCTTTTTTCTACATTTATTCCTTTGTTTGCCTTTCCTACTGTTCTTTTCCCCTTGCAGCTAATCTTTAATGTATAAAACCTTCTTTATCTACCTCTATTTAACTTTGGATACCGATTCTTTCTTTTCTTTCCTCTCAACATATTTGTTAGATTGTTTTCATTGTTTTATTCCCCACTTGGCATCTTGTTTAGTTTTCTTTTCCAGTTTGTGCTTTAGTTAGTTTTGTTCTTAACTGGTAAATATAATTTTTTATTTCTTTGCCTGATCTACCTACAGTACTTTATTTTTGTTGGACTATTTTGACTTTGTTCATGGGTTTATATGTGTATATTCCATTATTTTAATGACATTTGCCTGATTTTGTAACTGCCATTTGCCTAGGGTTCATCTTTTGTTTCTCGTTTTTGGATATTTGTCTTAATCTCACTTAATACCATAACAAACCACTTGTGGAATATTCATTCCTGATCAGAGATCAAGCCTGAGCCTTTGGACTAGGAGCACTGATTCCAAGATCCAAGACTACCAGAGAACTAACCCTAGGGAGTATCAATTAGTGAGAACTCCCACAAAGGAAACCACTTGAATACAAAACCTGGCATCATCCAACCACCAGTAGCATCCTGTGCAGGATGCCTCACCTAGACAACAAACAAAACAAAAATACAAACCCAATTTTCAGCAGACAGGCTTACAACTCAGCCTTGCCCATCAGAGGAAAAACAAACAAACAAAAACTCAACATAAACCTCATCCTATAAAAAGCTTACACAAGCCACTGTGCTAATCTTAGGAGAGTAGAAACCGAAAGGAAGAAAGAATTCAACCTTCTTCAAGGAAAGAATTCAACTTTCCTTGAAGCCTGGGAAAAGGAGACCTCAAACACAATAAGTTAAAAAACAAATAATGAAAAGACTGAGAAATACTACATAAACGAAGGAACAAACTAGAAACACAGAATTCCAAATGAATGAAGAGGAAATAGGCAGATTCTCTGAAAAACAATTCAGAATAATGATAGTAAAGATGATCAAAAACCTTGAGAGAAAAATGGAGAAAATGCAAGAATCAATTAACAAACATCTAGAAGAATTAAAGAATAAACATATAGAGAAATACAACATAATTGCTGAAATTAAAAATACTCTAGAAGGAATCAATAGAAGAATATCTGAAGCAGAAGAACGAATCAGTGAGCTGGAAGATAAAATGGTGGAAATAACTTCTGAAGAGCAGAATTAAGTAGAAAGGATGAAAAGAACTGAGGATAGCCTCAGAGACCTCTGGGAGTATATCAAACATGCCAACATTCACATTACAATGGTCCCAGAAAAAGAAGAGAAGAAAGGGTCTGAGAAAACCTTTGAAGAGATTATAGTTGAAAATATTCCCAACATGGAAAAGGAAATAGTCCATCAAGTCGAAGAGGCATGAAGAGTTCCATACAGGATAAACCCAAGGAGAAACACCCCAAGACACATACTAATCAAACTAACAAAGACTAAACACAAAGAAAGATTATTAAAAGCAGCAAGGGAGAAGCAACAAGTAACATACAAGGGAAACCCCATGTGCTTAACAGCTGATCTTTCAGCAGAAACTATGCAGGCCAGAACGGAATGGCAGGATATATTTAAAGTACTGAAAGGGAAAATCTATAACCAAGATTATTGTACCCAGCAAGGGTCTCATTCAAAATTGATGGAGAAATAAAAAGCTTTTCAGACAAGCAAAAGTTAAGACAATTCAGTATCACCAAACCAGCTTTACAACAAATGTTAAAAGGACTTACATAGTCAAGAAGTACAAGAAAAGAAAAAGATCTATAAAACCAACCCCAAACAATTAAGAAAATGGCAATAAGAACATATATATCAATGATTACTTTAAATGTAAACAGATTAAATGCTCCAATCAAAAGACACAGATTGGCTAAATGGATATAAAAACAAGACCAATATATATGCTGTCTACAAGAAACCCACTTCAGACCTAAAGACACATGTAGACCAAAAGTGAGAGGATGGAAAATATATTCCATGCAAATGGAAAGCAAAAGAAAGCTGGAGTAGCAATCTTCATATCAGACAAAATAGACCTTAAAATAAAGAATATTACAAGAGATAAGGAAGGACACTACATAAGGATCAAGGAATGAATTCAAGAGGAAGACATAGCAATTGTAAATATCTATGCATCCAACATAGAAAACCCTCGATACATAAGACAAATACAAACAGACATAAAGGAGAAATTGACAGTAACATAGTAACTGTAGGAAACTTTAACACACCACTCACACCAATAGACAGATCAGACAGAATAGACAGATCACACAATAGACAGATCAAAACAGAAAATTAATAACTAAACACAAGTCTTAAATGATACTTAGATGAGATGGATCTCATTGATATCTTTAGGACATTCCATCTAAATGCAGAAGAATACACTTGCTTCTCAAGTGCACATGGAACATTCTCTGGAATAGACTACATCTTGGGTCACAAATCAAAACTCAGTAAATTTAAGAAAACTGAAATCACATCAAGCATCTTCTCTGACCACAGTGCTATGAGACTAGATAACAATTACAAGAAAAAACTGTAAGAAACACAGACACATGGAAATTAAATAATGCATTTCTAAATAACCAACAGGTTACTGAAGAAATCAAAAAGGAAGTCAAAAAGTTTCTAGAAACAAATAACAATGGAAACATGACAATTCAAAACCTATGGGATGCAGCAAAAGTTTTTCTAAGAGCAATACAATCCTACCTGAAGAAACAAGAAAAATATTGAATAGACAACCTAAATTTACATCTAAAACAACTCAAAAAAATGAGAAAAAAATTAGTAGAAGGAAATAAATCATAAAGATCTGAGCAGAAATAAATGAAAAAGAAATAAAAGAAGAATAGTAGATTAATAAAACTAAAAGCTGGTTCTTTAAGAAGATAAACAAAACTGACAAGCCTTTAGCCAGGCTCATCAAGCAAAAAAAGAGAGAAGAATCAAGTCAACAAAATTAGAAATGAAAAAGGGGAGGTTACAACAGACAATACAGAAACACAAAGGATTATAAGAGACTGTTATGAACAACTATATGGCAATAAAATAGATAACCTGGAAGAAATGGATAGATTCTTAGAAAAGTTCAAATTTCTAAGACTAAACCAGGAAGAAATAGAAATTATGAACAACCCATTTACAAGCACTGAAATTGAAACTATGATAACAAAATCTCCCAAAAAACAAAAGACTAGGATCAGATGGCTTCACAGGAGAATTCTATCAAACATTTAGAGAAGAGCTAATGCCTATCTTTCTAAAACTCTTTTTAAAAATTGCAGAGGAATGAACACTTTCAAACTCATTCTAAGAGACCACCATCACCCTGATACCAAAACCAGACAAAGACACCAAAAAAAAAAAAAGAAAAAGAAATAAAGAAAGAAAACTACAGGCCAATATTAATGATGAATGAAGATGTAAAAATCCTCAACAAACATTTAGCAAATACAATTCAGCAACACATCAAAAAGCTCATACACCATGATCAAGTTGAGTTTATTCCAGGGACGCAAGGATTCTTCAATATACACAAATCAAACAATGTGATACACCATATTAACAAATTGAAAGATAAAAACCATACGTTAATAGATGCAGAAAAAGACTTTGACAAAGTTCTGCACCCATTTATGATTAAAACTCTTCAAAAAATGGGCATAGAGGGAACCTACCTCAACATACTAAGGGCCATATATGATAAGTCTACAGAAAACATTATTCTCAATGGTGAAAAACTGAAAGTACTCCCCCTAAGATCAGGAACAAGTCAGTGGTGCCCACTTTCACCACTATTATTCAACATAGCTCTGGAAGTCCTAGCTACAGCAATAAGAGATGAAAAAGAAATAAAATGAATCCAGGTTGGGAAAGTAGAAGTAAAGCTCTCACTGTTTGCAGATGACATAATAGAGTACATAGGAAACCCTAAAGATACTATCAGACAATTACTAGAGCCAATCAGTGAACTTAGCAAAATTGCAGGATACAAAACCAATATAAATAAATCACTTGCATTTCTATATACTAACAATGAAAACTCAGAAAGAGAAATTAAGGAATAAATCTCATTCAGCATTGCAACAAAAAGGATTAAATATCTAGGAAGAAACTTACCTAAGGAAACAAAAGAACTGTACACAGAAAATTATCAGACCCCAATGAAAGAAATCAAAGATGACATAAACAGATAGGGAGATATATATTCCATGTTCCTGGATAGGAAGAATAAATATTGTGAAAATGACTATACTACCAAATGCAATCTACAGATTCAGTGTGATCCCTATCAAATTACCAATGGCATTTTTCACAGAACTATAACAAAAATTTCAAAATTCATATGGAAACATAAAAGATCCCAAATAGACAAAGCAGTCTTGAAAAAGAAGAATGGAGCTGGAGGAATCAACCTTCTTGACTTTAGATTATACTACAAAGCTACAGTCATCAAAACAGTATGGTACTGGCACAAAGGCAGAAATATAAACAAATGGAACAAGATAGAAAGCCCAGAAATAAACCCATGTGTCTATGGGTACCTTATTTTTGACAAAGGTGGCAAGAAGATGCAATGGGGCAAAGACAGCCTCTTCAAAAATTGGTGCTGGGAAAACTGGACAGCCATATATAAAAGAATGAAATTAGAACACTTCCTAACACCATGCACAAAAATAAACTCAATAATAGGATTAAAGACCTAAATGTAAGACCCGAAATTATTAAACTCTTAGAGGAAAACAGGCAGAACATTTGATGACATAAAACAAAGCATGATTCTCTGTGACCCATCTCCTAGTTTTTGAGTTATGGGAATAAAAACAAAAGTAAACAAGTGGGACCTGATTAAACTTAAAAGCTTTAGCATAGCAAAGAAAACTACAAGCAAGATGAAAAGAAAACCCTCAGAATAGGAGAAAATAATAGCAAATGAAACAACTGACAAAGGATTAATTTCCAAAATATACAAGCAGCTCATACAACTCAATACCAGAAAAATGAGCAACCCAATCAAAGAATGGGGAAAAGACCTAAACAGACATTTCTCCAAATAAGACATACAGATGGTTAACAAAGACATGAAAAGATGCTCAACAGTGATCATTATTAGAGAAATGCAAATCAAAACTACAATCAGATATCATCTTATACCAGTCAGAATGGCCATCATCAAAAAGTCTACAAACAATAAATACTGGAGAGGGTGTGGAGAAAAGAGAACACTTTTGCACTGTTGGTGGGAATGTAAATTGATACAGTCACTATGTGAGACAGAATGGAGATCCCTTAAAAATCTAAGAATAAAACCACCATATGACCCAGCAATCCCACTCCTAGGCATATACCCTGAGGAAACCAAAACTGAAAAGGACACATATCCCAGTGTTCATTGCAGCAATATTTACAATAGCTAGAACATGGAAGCAACCTAGATGTCCATCAACAGATGAATGGATAAAGAAATGTGGTACCTATTCACAGTGGAATATTACTCAGCCATAAAAAGGAAAACATTTGAATCAGTCCTAATGAGGTAGATGAACCTAGAACCTATTATACAGAGTGAAATAAGTCAGAAAGAGAAAGATAAAAATTGTAGTCCAATGCATATATACAGAATCTAGAAAAATGGTACTGAAGAATTTATTTACAGGAAAACAATGGAGAAACTGACACAGAGAGTAGACTTACGGACATGGGGAGAGGGGAGGAGAGGGTGAGATGTATGGAAAGTGTAACATGGAAACTTACACCACCATATCTTAAATAGATAGCCAACGGGAATTTGCTGTAAAATCTCAGAAACTCAAACAGGGGCTCTGTATCAACCAGAGGGGTAGAATGGAAAGGGAGAAGGGAGGGAGGTTCAAAAGAGAGGTGGCATATATATACCTATGGCTGATTGATGTTGAGGTTTGACAGAAAACAGCAAAATTATGTAAAGCAATTATCCTTTAATAAAAAATAAATTAATTACAAGAAAATTAAATTTAAAAAAAACACTGAATTTTCGGAAGGAGGGATAATTAGAGGATGTCTCATTGTGAGATAGACAGATAGTTCCAATAGCCTTGAGCTGACAACTGCAGGAGTGGCCTCAGCTCCCCAGGGTAAGTGTCTGAGAGTTCAGTATCTATGTCCTGACACTTTCTAAGTTCCCTGGAGGTCTGACTTCATAGTTCAAACCACACATATACAAACACACAAACATATACAAACACACAAAATCATTTCTTTTCCCACTTCAGTTAAAAATAAGTTCAATGTGTGATACAAATGATTTCCTGTGTTTTTTTGTGTGAGTTTTATAACTCGGGTATGATTTCAACACGTGGTAATTCGAATGTGTAGCAGCCATGAACATATTTAGAGATATATGATTCAAACAGTTATAATGGGTTGGCAGTTAAAGGCCCAGCCAGTTAGAAAGAATTCTCAGATTTATGAAATGTGTTCTTCATCTGTTGATTCCATGAGTTAAATATTAGGTTGCATATTAATAACTAAATTTTAATAGTGATTTATGACCTACAGAGCATCTAAAATAGGTTTTCCACTTAGCATTTAACACCAGTGAATACTGGTGAATTCTGTCAGCAATGATTGTTTTTTTCATTTTTAGATATAGAAACTGAGGATAACAAGCATATAAGATCTTGGCCGACTTTAGCATACTAAGAAGCTGAATCCAAAGTTGGTTTCACATTAAGACCAAAGTTCCTTCCACTAACATATCCCACCTCTCAGAGTAAGCAACGCTCAATACTTTAAGACAGGAAATCATATTTGAGGAAGTTGACAATCTCAGTCTGAAAAGTTAGAATTTTCATTAAATACATATACAATTTTGCTTATTAATATGAATGATTAGTTTATACATGGGGTTAAATAACTTGCAAACCCTAAAGGGATACTAGATAATACACCAGTTTCAATGTCAAATTGTGCCTGTATATAATGTGGTTAAACATAATTGGCAATCATATTCCAATCCAACATCAGTTCCATTGTGAAAACTTTTTACGTGCTGATTTTTCTCTTTGTGAGAATCCACATTGTAATTATTTAAATATTTGCTGATCATAAATTGAGGTCAACTTGGCAATGAAGTAGTTTACCTAAGGAATGGGATATTATAAACTGTAGGATTCTGAGTTCTCAAGTTCAGCAAAACATAGAGTCACTATATACTGCAATACTATTCTTGGTGTTTATATATATTACCTCCCATGATCTTTCTAATGTCCCCATGAGGTAAGACTGTATTCATCCATGTTTTATAGCTGAAAAAGTTGGGGGTTAAGTAACTTGCCCAAGTTCACACAGAAAGTGGCAGAGCTGGAATTTGAATCCAGACTGTCTGGCTCCAGAGGAATTATAAATGTGACACTAGGTAATTAATTACCAATAGTTATTTCCTTTTCACTTCTTTCCTTCTCTTTTAAGTCCTGTATTAGCTTCACTGACATTTATACTAGAACAAAGAACATTTTTTTTCAACCAACACAATAGTGGGTAGGTAGGGAAATGCCTAAAATTTCTTTCAACTCAATCATTAAAAATTAATTGAATTCAGGATATTCAGAGGCTAATTATCACTAAGTAGAAATTCATTCATTGCATTGCAGTCTTAGTTTAACGTTTACAGGTACTGAAGGTGCTTTGAGAGACAGCAGTGCTTCTAAACTACTCAAGTAGTGAGTCTCTACCCTTAATCTTTTCAGTTAGAAAAACTCAACTTATTGCAGTCCCACTACATTGGAGGACAGCAAGCTAGAAGGGAAATTTTGAAGAATAACGTTCTCTGGTTTTAAGCACTATCACTCTATGATAACTTTAACTCTCTCCAAGCCTCAGTGTTATAATCAGCAAAGTGGAAATGATAAAATAGGCCTTGAAATGTGACAGAAGGCATGTAAAGTGCCAGCCACCACAAACAGTAGATGTTGGTAGATGTTGTGACAATATTTATCTGGGTTAACTTAGACCAGACCCAGTTGTGATCACCATTCTCTGGGTTTTGACACAACTAATTTAGGTTGGGGCCAGAATGCGACTGATTAAACAGAATAAAAATCACTTTACATTTCAGATGAAACTGAAAGTGTTAGTCACTCAGTTGTGTCCAACTCTTTGTGACCCCACAGACTCCAGGCTCCTCTGTCCATGGAATTCTCCAGGAAAGAATACTGGAGTGGGTAGCCACATTTCAGATGAGCAGAACATTATGAGTAAAATCAATGTCATTGACATTTTGACTATCGACCTTACAATATAATTCATTACGGCCTCTATACAGAGAGATGATTGCCTTAGAAAAGGACCTGCTTGGAATACTGTTTAACTTATTCAACAAAAGCTTTTTAGATTTTTTTTTCCCTGAAGTGAAGAAGAGGAAAGGTAGTGAATATCAATTAGAGTATCAGAGAAATTCTAGTATAATTTATATACATTATCATCCAAGCCAAAATGTTCCCATCAAAAAATTATAAATCCTGGCTTTCTCAAAAAGCAGAGCCAAACAAGGGTTTGTCTACAATTTGTAGAGGAAAGTAATCTCAGGAAAAGGGGTAGAGAACTAAAATAATGAAATTGGAGCAGCCATAGAAAAGGAAAGCATTCACTGGTCCCATTCTTCTTTTTGGCAAAGGCTAGAGTGCTAAGGCTCTTATACATCTAGCTCAGATACACAACCGTGCCAGGCAGGGTTCTGTAAGTGAAGCATGCCGTAGGATCAGAACAACAGCAGACAGGAAAGCAACAGATACTCATTCATGTGAGACAAGATATTGTCAAGCTACACCTGACAGGTTGCCATAGCAATGGTTAGACTAAACACATCCCGAGAGGATGTAGGTGGCTGCTTCTATTTAGAGACTGGTTATGATTATCCCTACTGATATGTCATGCCACAAGACACAAAATCTCTATTGATATTTAGAAAACTCCTTTTTCATGGTTGCTGAAATTGTGGAATCATATAGTGGCCTCTCTAAATGTAATCACTAATGTTTAACTAAACATCACTAAATGTTAATCACTAAACATCACTAATGTTTCCCATGCTACTGCTGATATATGTGGAACAGTAGCAAAAAGATCTTATTTGTCAACTAAAACTTCTTTAAACACTCAACAGGCATTATTATCCTAACCTGATAGAGTTATAGTGACCCACAGGAATTCAGTAACAGGAAAGGAGACACTCATTACGCAGAAATTGAATGGAATGTCGCTTAGAGCAAATTCCTGCTTTGACATTCAGTGTTTAGAAAAGCATATCTCAAATTGTTCTCAAAGGTGAAGAGGAAGTTGGAAAGTAATGACCAAGACAAAAAGAATATAAAGAACTTGGATTAGACAATTATTTGCAAGTTAAAGTATTTTCCTGAAGCTTGAAATACAACTTCATCAATGAAAAGGAAAGGAGGGCATTTATCCAGTAAATCAGAAGCTCTCTGAAATCTTCAAATGTTTATCTTTTTTCTCCCAATATATAAATAATTACGATCAGCAAGATAAAACTGCCAGACAATTTGCTGACAACAGTTAGGAATCTCTTGAAAATAAAAATTCTAGAATGACCACTTATATTTTTAGACAGAGATCATTGATTTAAAAAAAAAATGTGGAGTAAAGAAAAAACGCAAAATAAATGACTTGGAAACTGAATACTTTTCCCATTGAATTTGTTTCCACAATGGTTCACTCTTTTTACAATAGGTCACGCATCTCAGGTAAGTTCTATTGGTAAGTGTCTAGGAGGAAGTAATAAGTAAGGTAATCTGCTCTGAAGTAACTCAGATGTTACCTAAAATAACACAGGAATTAATGATGTATGATATTTATTTGATTTTCTTCCAAATTCTCTTTTGTGAACTTTAAGAAAAAATTGCCATTTTGTATTTTTGAGAAGTGAGAAGCAAGGTTTCTCCTTGAACATCTATAACTTTAAGAAAATATTACATAAAATATTTGACATACAAAAAAGACACGAAGCATTCAATTGGCCAAAAATTCATTTGGGTTTTTCTATAACATCTTACAGAAAAATCCAAATGAAGTGTTTGGCCTACCCAACAGAATAAGTTCTATTTAGATATCCTTTCTCCTAATGATTATCGTCAGAGTAGCTTATCCTTCCAGATTTGCTGTAAATTACTATTAGCTGATACTAGGTCGTCCACCTATCCCTGTCATCTCCTCTGCTACAGTTTGGGAATGACTTACTTTGATAAGAAGCCCCTTTCCTTATATTTGGTGCTCACTTCCACAGCCAGGAATCAAAATAATCCACTTGTTTTCATGTTATGTTCTGTGATTCATACCTGTGCATAACCTTTTCACAAGGATAAGATGTGTGGTTAGTTACTCAGTCATGTCTGACTATGTGACCCCGTAGACTGTAGCCCGCCAAGCTCCTCTGTCCTGGGGATTCTCCAGGCAAGAATACTGGCATGGGTTGCTATGCCCTCCTCCAAGGGAATCTTCCCTACCCAGGGATCAAACCTAGGTCTCCCACATTGCAGGCAGATTCTTTACCATCTGAGCCGTTAGGAAGCCCTTTCACAAAGATAAGGTCGTAAACTGTAAGTGATTATCGGATGAAGACATTAAAAATGAAAAAAAAAATGAATAATATGTCATGTGTTTAGGTATTTATTCAGCTTATTATATCCTTATTATGTTTAGAACTGTTACTACACAAGTTATACTAAAAATGACCTTTACTTTCAAGGTGCTTATAGTCTGGTAGAGGAGATATGCACACAAATGACTATGAAAATAAGTGCCACAAGTCAGTTATAAATATCAACACTCAGAAGAGAAACAAATTGCTTCTCTATGTTGCTAATCTTCCACTGGGCAGGACAAGACTAAAAACTCCNAAAATGACCTTTACTTTCAAGGTGCTTATAGTCTGGTAGAGGAGATATGCACACAAATGACTATGAAAATAAGTGCCACAAGTCAGTTATAAATATCAACACTCAGAAGAGAAACAAATTGCTTCTCTATGTTGCTAATCTTCCACTGGGCAGGACAAGACTAAAAACTCCTGGGAAACAAGTGTAAAGAACACTAATTTCTCACCATTACCTCCAGGCACAGGTGGGCAACTATGTTCTAGACAAAGTTAATCTATCCTTGGCCACCTCTATTTGAGTATTTTATTAGGATTTCAAACTCACCATATCCAAAATCAAATTCACCTAAACCATTTCCTCCTATCTTTCCCGAGCCCTGGTGCCAATCTATTTCCCAATTTCTGTTATTCAGATAACATTCTCTTTACATCTCAGTTATTTTCTCTCATAATCAGTCAATAATATGTCAAATCACAAACTGTCTACCTCCTTAAAACTCTTCATTGACCCTTCTTTTCATTTTATTGATTTGTAATACCATTTGCACCATTTTCTTTAGTTTTTCTTTATCTTGACTATAATAGTCTAATCTTTATCCTCCTGACAAATTAGTCTTCTCAACTGGTAGCCCCAAATATATAATTCTCATGCTCAAAGACATTTAGAGTCTTCAAAATAATAGTTAACTATCTGAGTCAATGTTTCTAACCTTGGCATTCAGCATATTCTGA
This sequence comes from Neotragus moschatus, assembly GCA_006410615.1. Lineage (NCBI taxonomy): Eukaryota > Metazoa > Chordata > Mammalia > Artiodactyla > Bovidae > Neotragus > Neotragus moschatus. The sequence continues at coordinate 476,437 of SJYA01000899.1, read as the reverse complement.
GACTACATTTCCAAAACTTAACCTCTGTCCAACCTGTCACTTCCTAGTATTTCTAGACTAGAACAGAATGCTTTAAAGTTCCAACTCAGGAAATTTCATCCATCCAGGATCTCCAGTTTTTCAAGTTTCAAAGTTTATCATAATTTCCATTTTTATGTGAAGCCTTTGTTGATATTCCTACACCCCAAACTAAGCTAGTTGTGAATTCTCCATAAACATTATTTACTACTTAAGACTTCTAATATAATCAAACTTATAAATTGGGGTTAGAGTTAGGGTTGGAGGATGAGCCAACTATTTGACTCATCCTCCTCTTCCCCACTTCTAGGGGAAGAACTGAGTCTTATTGATCTCTATAAACCCCAGCATCTAGCATAGTATCTGTCTTACAGTGTATTCGATCTGTTTTTTCCCTGTGAAATAGAATGTTCAACCCCTAACAAATAAATTTCAGCAAGCAGTTAAATTCATCTTCAGATACCAATAATGTGATGTTTGCTCTGCTTGCAAAAGCCTTAAACATTTTAATACTTCCTAAGTTAATGCAAAGTTCAAAGAGGCAAATGACACTTGAAAAATAAATTACTTCCAGGGCCTCCTTTTTCTTGGAATCCTTCTTCACTTAATTTTTCTCATTCCTGACAGTCAAAAACTCATCGATCTAGACTTAAAAGCCAGAGGAGCTTAAAAGCCACTGTAGGGGTCTGTTCAGTTTTAAATACAATTTAGAAAACCTTGAGAAAGAATGACAGTTACTTTTCAGGAAGCCCCCATACATATTTCAATAGAACAGCTCTCCAAATTAGAGATTGTAAAATATTATACCACCAACGAAGTAATAGAAAAAGTCGCTCACTGCCATGCAGAAAGATTTCCTTGATTTTCACGAAGAGTACAAAAGACTATATTATATTTATTTAAATCTGAGACTGACAAAAAAAATCAGAAAGAAAAAGAAAAGTAGTCAATTTCTCTGAAAGATCATTATTTAGGAATAAATTACCATGCAAAAAAAAAAAAAAAAAGCATGGACTTTCTTGACAATTTGTGAATTTAAGGCAGATGAAATGCCTCCCTCTGTACTCCTATAATCAACTCTGCTGCTGAAATATGTTAAGTATTCTAAGCTTAGGGAACATATAAAGCTTTGAAATCAATGTGTTTCCGGTACAGGGGATTAGGAAAAGAACTTAATAAATCAGCTTAGGAAATGCTTCATTTCCTGTACCATATCTGGGAAGGAAAACATAAAACAGGCAGAACCAGGTGCAGCAAAATCATATACGTGGATGGAAAAATCTCTTCCAATTCCTTCTGGACCTCACTCAGCTGGTCAGTTTATGCTCTCTGAAGCTAGTGCTTCTTTTTCTAGAATAAATGGGGTAGATTTTACAGACACTTGCCTTAAATTAACCAAGGCTCATTGACAGAGGCTGAAGCAGATAGTCATTATGTAACTGTTGTCTCTGCTCAAATGAGAAATTATTTTAGTTAGGTTAAAAGTTCCTTAGAAAGAAGATACTACTAACAGAGAGGTTGGTATCATTGCCAGTGAGCTAACAGACCTTGGTATTTTATTAACATGACCGTAACAGAAAAAGAAAAAAACTGCCAGGTCATCTCTGGGTTATCCTTCACATTTCCATCTTCCTTACAGTCAGATTTTGCAGCCTGCTTCTATGGATTCTATTCCAATTTGCTTTCAGAAATACATGTAATCCATTCAGAGTTTAACAATGCAAGGGACGTAGTGTACTTATTGATGCTTGCAGACCTGGGATGGCAAGAAGCTGAACTCAGACATTCAGAATTTACATTGACCTGACACGTGTTTATGAGCAGTATTTTTCATAGCACCGATTCTGATCAATCTCTCCCATGCAAACTGCAGGGTTACTTTTAAGCTAGTGCATTGATTCCTGTGTCACCTCATGAATAATTTTTGTTCTGAAAAAATCAGAACTTTGTAAATCATCTAAGCTAAATTTTGATCTTGATATCCACTGCAACTTAAATCTGGAAGCTCCCAGATGGGCTGTAATCCATTGTATGTGATTTCGTAGTGTTTGGATATTTGTCCTAAATGAATACACATATTTTGAGAAATTAAAAATAAATATTGTTCAAGAAGGAGTGTGTTTATTTTTTCTTACATGATCACTGCAAATTGGAATTTTGTAATCAGTGGAATTTTGAAAAGAAAAATAAAATTAAGGGCTATGCTGGTAGCTGAGATGGTAAAGAATCCACCTGCAATGTGGGAGACCTGCGTTCGATCCCTGGGTTAGGAAGATCCCCTAGAGGAGGGCATGGGAAAATAAAATTAGAATTGAGTTTTTTTGTTGTTTTTTTTTTCCAGGGCTCCTCAGAGTCAGAATTAATGTGTCCCAAGTGTGTTCTTTTATGATAACATTTTGTATTTTGGTTTTTGCACTTATTAAATCTGTCTTGTGTTAGAATTACATGTTCATTTCTCCCAGTGGTATATTTACCACTGTGGGCAAGGACAATGTCTTACTCATTTTTGCATACCTTGTACTGCTGAGTACATGGTAGGAGCCTAATAAATATTGATTAAATTTAATTACTTACAGTAAATCTCTCCAGAAAGGTTAAAAGTCAAATGTAATCATTTCTTACAACTGGTTATTAATATAGTCAGGGTTTATATAGGTGCATATATATATCTTTTATCTAAGTTTCAGAACCTGCAGTCAATCAGTAGGGTTTTTACATCTATAAATTTCCTGAAATGTTATGCAATATATTGTATATACATGTGTAGATATGTGCTATACACTTTAATCAAGTGACTCTCCTCCTTTCTCACCCTCCCCTCTCAAGATATTAAGATTCACTTCCCCAGGGAGCTTTATCCAACCTCTTAATTTATCAGAGCCAGAAAACAGTTGGGACACATAATTGGCCAGCAACTGCAACACAACATTTCTGATTATTACAGCCTTTCACCATACATGACAACCTTCTTATATCTAGACTTACATCTGAAAAGAGTACATTTTTGAGAAATAGCCATTTTTAACCAGCATATGATCCTCAGATTGTGACTTTCCAAAAAGTACATTCCCAGCACCTTTAGGATGCCGTGGAACACAATGGAAGGCCGCTGCCGCAGCGCACGTCTTCCTTCAGTGAAAACAAGCATCCTCTCTGTGGTGCCTTTTCCGTGCACTCTCGGCCACATACACACGCTCAGCTCAGCAAATGTGCTGCTGCATCTGCATTTCAGGACAAACTCCCTGAAAGTAAACTGAGGCTCAGAGCATCTGACAGGTGGTTTCTAATCCACGCCATCAGAAAAACAAGAGAAAACGGTACCTGTGGTTTGCGTATTGCCAGAAATACTCGACAGAAGAAGACAAAAGATGCCTTGAAGCAGCTTCATAGTGCCCGAGGATGGTCACAGCGGCTCCTCTCTCCCGAGTCAGGCAGGGACAACACCCTCCCAGCCTGGCAGTGCCTTAGCAAATGGAAAAGGTGTGCTGGATGTGAACAGCCACTGCCCATTCCTACTTATTTCGGAGGCTCAGATAAAGAACGGGAGGAAATGCACACNGGACAGAAGAAGACAAAAGATGCCTTGAAGCAGCTTCATAGTGCCCGAGGATGGTCACAGCGGCTCCTCTCTCCCGAGTCAGGCAGGGACAACACCCTCCCAGCCTGGCAGTGCCTTAGCAAATGGAAAAGGTGTGCTGGATGTGAACAGCCACTGCCCATTCCTACTTATTTCGGAGGCTCAGATAAAGAACGGGAGGAAATGCACACACTCCCTTTGGGAGTTCAACAGAGAGGAGATTTATTGTTTCAGCCCCTTACAGGAACTCTTTTTTTTTTCCTCTTCCTTTGGCAGCCACTTGTGTTTTTGTTACTACATTATTTTGTTCTTCTTCAACAAAAAGGTCAGGACGGGTTTTGAACAGAAAGAGATCTTTCTTGAGAATGGATCATACAGGCTTTCTAACTTTTGTTTTGAAGTGTGTTTTGGAGTGATTATAAAAAGGGGCCTCACTGAACAGTGACTCGGTTTGGATAAAAAAGAGGCTTTAACTGCGGAGGGTTAAATCTTAAAGCAGAATTCACAAGGAATTGACTTCTCTTTTTCCAAATTGAAAGCCAAATTAGTAAAGACCACCTTCTGGAAAGAAAGAAAGTGAAGTCGCTCTGTTATGTCTGACTCTTTGTGACCCTGTGGACTGTAGCCCACCAGGCTTCTCCCTCAATGGGATTCTCCAGGCCAGAATACTGGAGTGGGTTGCCATTCTCCAGAAGATCTTCCCAACTCAGGGATCGAACCCAGGTCTTCCGCATTGCGGGCAGATGCTTTAACCTCTGCGCCACCAGGGAAGCTCACCTTTTGTAGATAAGCGCAAAACTTTATGTAAGTAGATCATGCTCTGAGTAAGGGATAAGACTTCTTATTTAATGGCCAAGGAAATTTTTCAAGATATTTCTCATAGAATTAAGTAAAATCATGTGAATGCCCACTGGTCATTCCTAGTCTTATTGTTGGAATATGATGAAGGAAAAAGAAAAATTACTTATAATACTCCACAGATACTCTTCTCTAGGAAATGTGATTGAAAAGGCACTGCTGGGGTGGGTAGAATGCTCTTGTAACAAATTGGTGAGGTTGAGAGAGATGGAGTCCTTGGACCTGAATACCAGTCAGGCAAGATCTTCAGTGTATCAGGGATCTCTTTGATGTTAGCAGCAATTGATTAAAACATGCAATGCAGCCACAGTCCTGGCTAAAATCCCTGTGTGTGCCAAGTAATTCTATATTTCTCCCCAGTCACAGGCTGCACATCTAATCTCAGCCAATCATCCTTTTATATACCTTCAGGCATGAAGCCCTGTGGACAAAAGAGTGTCAATGGATCAATACTAATTCATCTGCTCCACCAAGAAAACTATCTCCAAATTACAACTCTACCTGTTCATAAGGAGAACACACATTTCACGGCTGCACAGTGCTGGGCAGGACTCATGACAAGAGTGGTTAGAACAAGTCACTGATCAAAACATCGTAAAACACTAGCTTGTTTTATCCTAAGTTACACCAAGTCCCAGAAGAGCCTCCAAGTGTTTATTTTGTGTATAAAACCTAATTTTACTCTCCCTTCTAAGTAATTTTCTAAAACAGACTGCCTTTGGAGTTGTTACTCAATTTAGCATATCCTGGACAATATAAAGATAGCAACGTATGTGAATAGATGTCACATGCATTTTCTAGAAATAAATTGGGGTGTGGCCAAGAACTCACAGTGGAGACTTCACATTACCTCACTTCCTGCTCCTTGCTCTGTTTTAACTCTGGCGTTTTTAGCACACATGGTCACTTCTGATGTTGGTTAAAATCATTGTTGCAGGGATGCAACAATATTTTTATTTCTTTGATTTTGATGCCTGGCTGCAAGGCACTTTCATGAAAAAAATTAGATGCCTATTAGAAGAAAGTTGATAATAGAAAATTAATATATTTAAAAGATAAGTCCTGTAGTTGTGAAAAATAAAGGCAAAACCTGAGAAATTTTTTTTTTAATGGCTTGGCAAAAAATTTGGAAAACTAGGAGTAATATGGTGAGTCAATTTCATCTTAATTGATGAAAAGGTACTTTTAAGGTAAAACAATTTGTTGAAACAGTCGTGATTGCAACAAGATACAGAGATCAATGGCATAAAACAGAAAGTGCAAACACTATAAATATATAGCTATCTACATATATACATAGACACAGATACATTGCCCGTGTGTGTGTGTGTGTGTGTGTGTGTAGAAAGTAGATACAGGCTAATTTAACATATAGTAAATGTAATGAGTAGAATGGATTATTTCATTAGCAATTTTTTACAAGTTACAAGTGATCAATTCAAAGAAATAGAGGAATGTAACAGAATGGGAAAGACTCGAGATTTCTTAAAGAAAATTAGAGATATCAAGGGAACATTTCATGCAAAGGTGGGCACAATAATGGACAGAAACAGTACGGACCTGAGAGAAGAAGATATTAAGAAGAGGTGGCAAGAATACACAGAAAAACTATACAAAAAATATCTTCATGAACCAGATAACCATGATGGTGTGATCCCTCACCTAGAACCAGACAGCCTGGAATGTGAAGTCAAGTGGGCTTTAGGAAGCATCACTACGAACAAAGCTAGTGGAGGTGATGGAATTCCAGTTGAGCTATGTCTAATCCTGAAAGATGATGCTGTGAAAGTGCTGCACTCAGCATGTCAGAAAATTCAGAAAACTCAGCAATGGCCACAGGACTGGAAAAGGTCAGTTTTCACTCTAATCCCAAAGAAAGGCAATGCCAAAGAACGTTAAAACTACCACACAATTACACTCATCTCACACGCAAGCAAAGTAATGCTCAAAATTCTCCAAGCCAGGCTTCAACAGTACATGAACTTCCAGATGTTCAAGCTGGATTTAGAAAGGGCAAAGACACCAGAGATCAAATTGGAAACATCCGTTGGATCATAGAAAAAGCAAGAGAATTCAAAACACATCCACTTCTGCTTTATTGACTACGCCAAAGCCTTTGATTGTGTGGATCACAACAAACTGTGCAAAATTCTTAGAGCTGGGAATACCAGACCATCTTACTTACTTCCTGAGAAATCTGTATGCAGGTCAAAAAGCAACTGTTAGATCCAGACATGGAACAACGGACTGGTTCCAAATTTGGAAACGGGTACTTCAAGACCGTATATTGTAACCGTGTTTCTTTAACTTCTATGTAGAGTACATCATGTGAAATGCTGGACTGGATGAATCACAAGCTAGAATCAAGATTGGCAGAAGTATCAGTAACCTCAGATACGCAGATGACACCACCCTTATGGCAGAAGTGAAGAAGAACTAAAGAGCCTCTTGATGAAAGTGAAAGAGGAGAGTGAAAAGCTTGGCTTAAAGCTCAGCATTCAGAAAATGAAGATCATGGCATCTGATCCCATCACTTCATGGAAAATAGATGGGGAAACAGTGGAAACAGTAACAGACTTTATTATTTTGGCCTCCAAAATCACTGCAGATGGTGACTGCAGCCATGAAATTAAAAGATGCTTGATTTTTGGAAGAAAAGCTATGACCAACATAGATAGCATATTCAAAAGCAGAGACATTATTTTGCCAACAAAAGTCCATCTAGTCAAAGCTATGGTTTTTTCAGTAGTGATGTATGAAAGTGAGAGTTGGACCATAAAGAAAGATGAGTATCGAGGAATTGGTGCTTTTGAACTGTGGTGTTGGAGAAGACTCTTGAGAGTTCCTTGGACTGCAAGGAGAGCCAAGCAGTCAATCTTAAAGGAAATCAGTCCTGAATAGTCATTGGAAGGACTGATACTGAAGCTGAAACTCCAATATTTCGGCCACATGATGTGAAGAACTGACTCCTTGGAAAAAACCATGATGCTGGTAAAGATTGAAGGCAGAAGGAAAAGAGGATGACAGACAATGAGATGATTGGATGGCATCACTGACTTGATGTACATGAGTTTGAGCAAGCTCTGGGAATCAGTGATGGACAGGGAAGTCTGGCATGCTGCAGTCCATGGAGTCACAAAAAGTCTGACACTACTAAGTGACTGAACAAGTTACTAACCATCTTAAAAAATCAAAGTTAGCTATCTACTTCAAATACCAAAATAATATCTTATATGTTAAAATTTAAATGTAAAAATCAAAATTATAACATTCTGAAAGAGAAGGCCTGGCATGCTGCGATTCATGGGGTCTCAAAGAGTCGGACACGACTGAGCGACTGAACTGAACTGAACTGAACTAGAGCAGAGAGGCTATTTTATGCATAAAACCAAAAGAAGAGTTCTTAAAAGAAAGTTTTGATTTGTTTTCTCATATAGAAAGTAAAAGATTTTTGGCTTAAAACACTATAAGATGAAAAGGCAAATTTTAATGCCTGTAAAAAAAATACATAATAAAGATTTCAATCCTTCATATGTAAAGACCTCTTGCTAATAAATAATAAAAAAAATGACTCTGCACCTTAAACACAGACAAAAGAACATCATTGTGGAAGAAATAGAAGGCCAACAAAATGGAAAAGCATATTTGTCTCAGTATAAATCACAAAGAAATGGATGTTCAAGAATTGATATAACATTTTTTTTTTGCCTTCCCAATATCAGTTCAGTTCAGTTCAGTTCAGTCGCTCAGTCGTGTCCAACTCTTTGCGACCCCATGAATTGCGGCACGCCAGGCCTCCCTGTCCATCACCAACTCTAGGAGTTCACTCAGACTCACATCCATCGAGTCAGTGATGCTATCCAGCCATCTCATCCTCTGTCATCCCCTTCTCCTCCTGCCCCCAATCCCTCCCAGCATCAGAGTCTTTTCCAATGAGTCAAGTCAACGCTTCGCATGAGGTGGCCAAAGTACTGGAGCTTCAGCTTTAGCATCATTCCTTCCAAAGAAATACCAGGGCCAATCTCCCTCAGAATGGACTGGTTGGTATATTTTTTGACAAGTTCCAGTTTAAAAGAATTTAAGGAAAGTTACTGTCTTATTCTTGGTGTATGATCTTTCAGGGGGTTGTAACCTGACAACATACATCAAAGTTATTGATATACCAAAACAATATACACCTATATTAAAGAGCCATACTCTTTGAACTTGCAACTATATGCTTAGGAATTTATTCTAAAAATGAAGATGCTCATCAAAGTTTATGTTATTATAAACATTTGTCAACATTAATTATTAGAGAATAAGATAGAATATTTTGCCACAAAATACCAAAGAAATTTTCATGGATATTGAAACACACTCATGATATTTTGTTGCATATGTTCCTGTGCATTTATATGTACATAGGCATATATACCTACACGTGAATACATACATATATATATAGAAAATAGAAAATATCAACAGTGCTTATCTCCTGGTAGTGAGTTGCAGATGGTTTTTATCTCATAATTGCTTATTTTTCTTTAAAAGTTTCTCAGAGCAAAACATCATTTCTATCTTTAAACAAAACAAAGCTTTTGTATGATCTGATACTTTTTGTTTAATTTAATATTTTGACAGAATGTTTATAAAACAGTTTGTATTCTAACCTACTTGAATGTTTTAATTATTTCAAAGATAGAGAATTACTTAATAATCTATGGCTTAAGAGTGCTTTAATAAAAGAAAACCTAGGAAGAGACCTAAACCACCTTAACCTGAGAGATGAAAAGATGCTTTTGCTTTGTTTCTTTTTTCACTATTCGTCCTCTGTATTCCTTGCTGAATCAGAAAGATAAGCTATTGTGGGGTCATGTAAGAGCAATTTCAGAATTTTTTGCAAGTACTTCTTAAAGTCTGCCATTGACTTCTTTGACACTGAATAAGTTGTATAAGGAAGACTCCAACACTGATGAGTGTATGTTAACTTGTGTGGTACTGAAAAGATTTATTCAGCTGTCATCATGATTGAACCCCCAAATTAAACTTCCTTTCCATACTTGATTCTTCCTCTCTGCCAGTTTATCACTGAATAAAATAACCTAAAGAAGTAAGAAGCCAAAAAGTGATCATGAACTGGCAGAGAGCATGAGCTCTTGTGTTGAAATCCCGCCTCCTTCCTTTCCTAGGTGGCTCTACTGAGTTACTCAGCCTCATTACGTCATATTCCAGGGTCTTCTAAAACTGTATATTAAAGCAAACAAACCTTAAACCTGTAATTTAGGCTGAAATAAGTTGTTTTAGATCAATGGTATATTTTCATGTTGTTAAGATTTTTAAATAAGCCATATTATTCCAAAGTGATTAACCACTTTGCAAAAAAGTATTCAGATGATGAGAGTTCCAAAATATTGGCAAGAACAGATTAAACAGAGTCTCAACTCTTTTTCTCAGGATTTTATTTCATGTTCCACTTTTCAGATTTTTAAAAATATCAGGTCATTTCTCTGGTATAGATAGAACCTAACAAATTATTTTTGTTACTTCCCTATCTGAAATCCCTGGTGCCTCAGATGGTAAAGAATCTGCTTGCAATGCAGAAGACCTGGGTTCAATCCCTGAGTTGGGAAGATCCCCTACAGAAGGGAATGGCAACCTACTCCAGTATTCTTGCCTGGAGAATTCCATGGACAGAGGAGCCTGGACACAACTGAGTGGCTAACACTTTCAACACTATCTAAAATGGTAACTGGAGGATCTCCTGAAGATATTGAGAAAAGAGCTGAAGATAAACAGACTCATGTACTAGAGATATTAAGTCCCTCTCCTGCAAAGCCAAAATGGATATGAGGATCAATAGTGGGTCCTGGAGAAAGGAATGGCAACTCACTCCAGTATGCTTGCCTTGCGAATTCTATGGACAGAGGAGCCTGGACGGCTACAGCACATGGGTTCACAAAGAGTCAGACATTACTGAATGGCTAACACAACTTTATACAACAATGCCAGTAAAATATCTTCCTCACTTCTTCTATTTCTAGTAATCAATTCCTAGTGTCTCTAGGCTAGCGCTATATTATTGCTCCTCAAATGAAAAAGCAGACATGGCAAGCTAATTTTTGAAGCTTCCAAAGAGCATATTTTTTACATTCTACAATTGTTGCTTTCATTTGTTCAGTCATGTTGGACTCTGTAACTCCATGGACTGCAGCACGCCAGGCTTCCTTGTCTTTCACTATCTCCCAGGTTTGCTCAAACTCATCTCTGTTGAGTTGATGATGCCATCCAACCACCTTGCCCTGTTATCTCCTTCTGCTTTCAATCTTTCCCAGGATCGGGGTCTTTTCCAGTTAGTGGGTTCTTCATATCAGGTGGCCAAAGTATTGGAACTTCAGGTTCATCATCAGTCCTTCCAATGAATATTCAATGGTTCATTACAATTTTACACCTCAGCATACAAAGACAGTTCTTTTACTTCACACCAACTTGATAGGGTTCAATCTCGTAAGTCTTGATATATAAGGACATAAATATGGAGGAATCATAAAAACAAGTAGTTCATAGATAAGATTAACAAAAATTATTTTAGAACAAATTCTTAAGTAATGTCATCATTTTTCAGGAGTTGCCTTGACAAATGGTGAATGAATTTGCATATCAAACAGTTGAAATGACTGCAGTTCATTATTCTGTAAAAAAAGTTCTCCTGTTGGACCACTCTCGTTAAAAAGTTTAATCACCATTTTTCATCCTCATCTCCCTTAAGAAGCTCTGAAATCATTGCCATAAATTGATTTTTTTTGTATACAAAACTGAACTTAAGGGTCTTTTCCCATTAATCATGTAGATCATATTAACAAAGAAATGAGATTTTTACCAGAACTTTTGGGCAATAAAGGAAAGATAAATCATTGAATTATATCTAATGAAGCACAGGTATGGCTGCTTCCTTGAAGTTCTGGAATATTTAAATGAACTCAGAAATAAACAGGCAAATATAAAGTACTTCATTATTTACTCAGCTTTCCATTTAGCTCAGCTGTTACTACATATTTCATGTCCAAGATTTCTGCTCTGATGTCTTATTTTGAGTGTGCTGGAAATAATATCTTAGGGAAATACTCTTTTTGTTTTTTAATGTCAAATGACACCTAATAAAAATGAGTGAGCAGTATATGCCAGGGATTTTTTACAGATATATTTATACAAAAGTGTGATGAAAGTGAATGGCATCTCAGAGCTGTCACTGTTTATATATGTTCCATCCAGCTTAGCTAAGCTACCTATTTGGATTTTGCTCCTTTTTTTCCCTGCCCATTTTTGTTCTTTTTTCAGTTTAGCAAATCCCTTTTGCATTGTTCATCTCTGTGGCCATTTCGTAATACTCAAAGGAATCTTTCACAGGACCAGATCTGAAACAATTTAAAAGCATGATGAGGTGATTTATTTACTTCTTCCTTCCAAACTTCCAGACAAATGGAAGTTGAAATTAATTCTCTACAATCTGGGTTGTTTCTTTCTCTCCTTTATTTTTTCCAAATAAAGAAAGCCAGCTACAGGCACAGCTTTCTCATATGCATAGACACATATAAACTTAAAATTAGAAATAGTGTCTGTACTGGTTCATTCCTCTTAATAAAGCACTCTTTACACATCACTAACTCAGTGAAAGAATTACCTTACTAATGTCTTTGGGGCTATTCCCCAGGAATACAAGAAACTGCTGCTTACTCTGTGTCTCTTTCATTCTCATTTTGGTCATTCTCTCCCAGGATCCAGTGGATGGCCTCTACCTACCTGGTGTTTCAGTTTGGTCTTCCCTTGGATGCTGTATCTCAGAACAACATTCTACTAACCTGTGAAGAGATTTCTCAGATTATGAAGTTCTATACCTTCCACCCTGACTCTAGCCAAAACCGGCTGAAATTTGTAGCCAAGACTTAATGAACACCTAAATCCCTGTATTATGCAGGTTCATGTGACTAGTTTTAGACAGAGGCTTTACACAGAAATAACATGTCACCTCCAGGACAATGCATAGAAGAGCCCATATGAGTTCTCTATGTTTTTATTTTCCTTCCATGGCAACCTTTGAGACCATGTATCCCTGATGGAGCAATCTGTATCCCTGGATAATTGTGTGAAGCAAAGCCCTCCATCTCCAACAACACAGACCTGTTCTGAATTCGTATGAGTCTTACATAAATATTTATTGTATTAAGCCACCTAGATTTCAAGTTTATTTTGTTACTGAAGCCTATTTTGAACAACAGAGGATTATATTTATTATCTTCCCTTGAAAATCTTGATTTGATAGAATTATTCAGTTCAGTTCAGTTCAGTCGCTCAGTCACGTCCGACTCTTTGCGACCCCATGAATCGCAGCACGCCAGGCCTCCCTGTCCATTACCAACTCCTGGAGTTCACTCAGACTCATGTCCATCGAGTCGGTGATGCCATCCAGCCATCTCATCCTCTGTCATCTCCTTCTCTTCCTGCCCCCAATCCCTCCCAGCATCAAAGTCTGGCGAAAAAGTAATTGCAGTTTCAGACCATGAATCTTAAATCATTATAACTAAGCTTAAATACACCACTATTAATTGAAATAGGAACCATTACAATCAACACATTTTCGCCAACAAGAAATGTTTGTTTATTTCTGTAGCATAAAGATCTGTGCTGATGATTTCCTGTTTCTTGATTGTGGAAGTGCTTTCCCTGCAAAACTTTGTAGAGATGCTTGAAGACATGGTAATCGGTTGGTGAGAGGGTAGGTGAAAATGACAGAGGAGGCAAAACTTCATAGCCCAAATCGTTCAACTTTTGAAACGTTGGTCATGTGATGTGCAGTCAGGCATTGTTGTGGAGAAGAACCGGGCCCATTTTGTTGCCCAGTGCTGGCTGCAGGCCTTGCAGTGTTCGCTGCATCTCATTGATTTGCTGAGCATACTTCTCAGATGTAATGGTTTCACCAGGATTTAGAAAGCTGTAGTGGATCAGACGGGTAGCAGACCACTAAACATTGACTATGAACATTTTTGGGTGCAAGTGTGGCTTTGAGAAGAACTTCAGAGCTTCCTCTGGGTCTAACCACTGAACTGGTCATTCTTGGTTGTTGTATAAAATCCACTGTTTGTCACATGTCACAATCCATTTGAGAAATGGTTCATTGTTGTTGCATAGAATAAGAGAAAGTGACACTTCAAAATAACACCGTTTTTGATTTGCAGTCAGCTTAAGGAGTTCATCAAGGCTGTATATTGCCACCCTGCTTATGTGACTATATTCAGAGTACATCATGCAAAATGCCAGGTGGCTAGATGAATCGCACGCTGGAACCAAAATTGCTGGAAGAGACATCAACAACCTCAGAAATGCAGATGATACCACTTTAATAGCAGAAAGTGAAGAGGAACTAAAGAGGCTCTTGATGAAGGTGAAAGAGGACAGTGAAAAAAGCTGGCTTAAAGCTCAACATTCAACAAACTAAGATCATAGCACCCAGTCCTATCACTTCATGGCAAACAGATGGGGGAAATGTGGAAACAGCATCAGATATAAGTTTTTGGGCTCCAAAATCAATCAGACTGTGACTGCAACCATGAAATTAAAAAAAGCACTTGTTCCTTGGAAGAACAGCTATGTCAAACCCAGACACTGTTTTTAAAAGCAGACATCATTTTACCAACAAAGGTCCATATANGATGGGGGAAATGTGGAAACAGCATCAGATATAAGTTTTTGGGCTCCAAAATCAATCAGACTGTGACTGCAACCATGAAATTAAAAAAAGCACTTGTTCCTTGGAAGAACAGCTATGTCAAACCCAGACACTGTTTTTAAAAGCAGACATCATTTTACCAACAAAGGTCCATATATGGACATAGTCATAGCTATGTTTTTCCCAGTAGTCGTGTATGGATGTGAGAGTTGGACTATAAAGAAAGCTGAGTGCTGAAGCATTTACACTTTTGAACTGTGGTGCTGGAGAAGGCTCTTGAGAGTCCCTTGGACAGCAAGGAGATCAAATGAGTCAATCCTAAAGGAAATCAACCCTGAATATNCATAATTGCACTCATCTCACATGCTAGTAAAGTAATGCTTAAAATTCTGATGGTTAGTCTCAGTTAATAATTACTAATTTAAGTCACTATAAAAAGAATTTTTTTTTTTTTTAATAAATATGTGCTTGCTATCTTTACAAGGAAGCAGCTGGCTTTCCTAGTCCTCACTCTCAGTATCCACTCCAACAGTCTTTACTCTAAGAATCTGTGTATCTAATTTACTCCTTGTAGGCCTTCTTGACATCAGTAAAACAAAGATTTTAAAAGTAGCAACAATATTTCAGAAACTTACAGATTTTTTGCTGCTTTAAAATACAAATTCCACTAATTCCATTTATATTTTCAAACTTCCAGCTAATGAAGCCTATCTTGATCTTTTCAAGGGGCAATGAGTTCAGACTATTGAAAAGACATATTTAGTTTTCATGATTTTGAACCCTTCAGTCTCAAACATTCCAAACTGCCTTGAATAGTTGTTTATGAATCCCTTTAAATTCATTATATTTGCATCCTGATTTATAGAACAAGAATAAAATGCCACCAACTCTTGAAGTAATGATTATATTCCAAGTGTTTAGATTTTTTTTCTTTTATATTTGGCTGAGGGGTTTTGTGAAAGTGGTTGGTGTCCAACTCTTTGCAACACTATGGACTGTAGCCAGCCAGGCTTGCTCCTCTGTCCATGGAATTCTCCAGGCCAGAATACTGGAGTAGGTAGCCATTCCCTTCTCCAGGGGATCTTCCCAACCCAGGGATTCAACCCAGATCTCCCACATTGCAGGCAAATTCTTTACTTTCTGAGCTACCAGGGAAGCCTTATTGGAATGTGTTGCTATTCCCTCCTCTTGGGCATCTTCCCAAGCCAGGGATTGAACCTGGGTCTCCCACATTGGAGGTGGATTCTTTACCAGCTGCCAGAGGCCCAAAGAAGTGTTTTGGTGAGCACTCAAATTTGAGACAAGATGTGATTCCATTAGGATGGCATTCTGCCTAATCAGTTTAATAACACCATGTTTTGTTTTATGTTGCCCAAACAGTCTTCTAACTATGCTTTTGCCGCCCAAGTAGAATTCTCTTGGGAAAAAAAAAAAACTAAAAAAATCAAGTTGACCCATATGGCAAGCCTCTGTTCCTTAGCAGTAACTATGTTCTATTAAATTAGAACCAGCTTCTTTGATGAAACTAGCTTGTTTTAATTCTTTAGATCTGGCAGATTTGAGTTTCTGGGTCTACAAAACTGAACGCTGATCTCTTGTGACTGGATGCTGATCCACAGTGGCCCAACCATATGCCTCTATGAGAGTCCTGTCTGGGTATTAGTGGAAGAGCACTGCCTATTCTTTCTGTTGATTTTCTTCTTGGTGAAAATAATGAAAAATGGAAGCATTTGCTGTACTAAACATACTGGCCTCATGACATTCTAGGAGACAAAGCTCTAGAAGACAAAATCTGCGGTTCAGGACTAATGGCACCTTAAAAGGCCATGTGGCACCTCTGCTCTGCAAGAAGTCAGACTTCCTCTCCACCCACTGCCTTTACACAGTCTTCATTCTGCATGAAAAACCATACAATGATGGATGAAACTTCCACCAGAGACAGATCTGGGGGCAGAAGCAGATTAACCACAAAGCTAATGAAATTTATGCTTCAGAGACTTTCACTTGTATATACTCATTTCAAGGTCATCTGGGTGGGACCCAGCAATGCTTGCATGTAGTGATTAAGTTTTTGCTGTAAAATTTATAAAGGGAAGAATTTTTAACTGCGATCAGTTAGGATTATGGCCTTACTTTCTCTTGTCTCCCTTTTTCTTCTGCTGGGTAGCATTGGAATATATATTATGAGGACATGGCTCAGGAGAAAATTGAGTTGAGACTTTAGTTAGGAGTTGGTGGTATGTATTTTGTGTGGTTTGCAGTCACTTTTATGTATTATTAAGTTATAGCTAGCTGCTTCAATGTACATTCTGTCTTACAGAAATGTCTTCACTGGTCACTGCATTGATTGGCCTTCTGTTGTGCATGGATAGGTCTATGTCTGACTATGATATGAATGCATTCGATAGCTCTTGGTGCTGGAATTTTGTGGACTATGGAAGCAAAACAATATCTGAAATGTATAAAGTCGAATAGTAATTTGTGAATAATTCTATTCATGAAATGCATCAAATCACATGATGAAAATGTGGTTCCTTTTGTTCCCTTCTGTCAGGAAGACAATAAATGTTGTATATTCATGCGATTTTTCCTTTTCTGATAGGAGTAATGAGACATAGAATTTATCAGGTTGCCAGTATTTCTTGGATTAGTATTACAAGCATCAGGCATATACGTGTGTGCAGTCACAGGTAAATTAGGATGTGTGTGCATGCTTAGTTGTGTCTGACTCTTTGTGACCCCATGGACTGTAACCCACCAGGTTCCTCTCTCTATTGAATTCTCCAGGCAAGAACATTGGATTGGGTTTCCAATTTCCTACTCCATGGGATCTTCCTGACCCAGGGATTGATCCAATGTCTCTTGAGTCTCCTGCACTGGCAGGTGGATTCTTTACCGCTAGTGTCACCTGAATTAACCTAGAACAAATTTTGTTCAACCCAGATGGAGAAAGACTGATTATCTTTCTCTTCTCCCTGTATAAGTGGTTTTACAAAATTTTTCATAATATTAAGAAGTGATCAGATATTACAAAGCCAAAATATATAGAAAACACATACTACAGAGTGTGTTTTTGTGACTTTTTTTATGCTTTTTTGCTTTTAAAGTATATCATCTGTTGTGCTTTTTCTCTCTCATTCTAAATGAATAATTAATTGCCTTCATACCTTATATCCTGTCCTTAATAATGATCATCACTTCTTATAAGCTTCAGCCCACATAAAAACCTTTTTCTTGTCCTCCCTGGGGGAGCTAAATGAAGAATGTTAAAATGTCTAAAATATTCAAATAAAACATAATATGGTCCTGGGAAAATGTCTCTAAATCTGTACAATGTAGCATGAAACTCTACCAGTTCTGTTTTCAGTTTCACTTTCTAACATACACACACACACAGAATCACACACACAGAGGCTCCCTAGGCTTTTCTTACTTCAGAGATCAGAATAGACATTTTCCACTTTCAACACTGTAATTTGCATAGACAATCACTAAGCCTTAGTGAAAGAATTCTACAGTAACTTTGTTTTCTTGTTTGCACAAAAGGCCAAATGATACTTCTTCTATTGATTCCAAATCTACTTGGAAAGATAACTCTTCTCAAGCCTCTGTGTCTCTAAACAATGTTTACCTGCCCTGGGTTTCTGAGAGAATTCTTTAAACTTCTCTTATATGTCTAATTGGTTGTCCTTGGTTACTTATGCTGTGGGTGCTAACTAGGAACATAACTCAAGGTCATGTAGAAGAAGGGCTCTGTTCTCTCTGGGAAAACCACAAGTAAGATACTCCTTGATCAGATGAATAGATCATATAACTAAATCCACAAACCTAATAACTGGATTTTATTATTATTTTTCCTTTTTGTACACAGTCTTTGAAGTAAAAGAAAAGCATGCAGTTGGAAGAGTTTATGCTAATAAACTTGAGAAGTCTTCATTTAGTATAACACTCTACTAAAGTCAATGACAAACCTAGACAGCATATTAAAAAGCAGACACATCAGTTTGCTAACAAATGTCCATATAGTCGAAGCTATGGCTTTTCCAGTAGTCATGTATGGATGTGAGAGTTGGACTATAAAGAAAGCTGAGCACCAAAGAATTGATGCTTTTGAACTGTGGTATTGGAGAAGACTCTTGAGAATCACATGGACAGTGAGGGGATGAAACCAATCAATCCTAAAGGAAATCAACCCTGAATATTCATTGGAAGGACTGATGCTGAAGCTATAGCTTCAATACTTTGGCCACCTGATACAAAGAGCTGACTCACTGGAAAAGACCCTGATGCTGGGATAAATTGAAGGCAAGAGGAGCAGATCATGACAGAGGATGAGATGGTTGGATGGCATCACTGACTCAATGGATACGAATTTGAGCACACTCCAGGAGATGGTGAAGGACAAGGAAGTCTGGCATGCGCATTCCATGGAGTCACAGGGAGTCATACATGACTGAGCAGCTGAACGACAAAGTCTCAGAAACTGACTAGGTGAGTGTCAGGCCCTGAACCAGCCTCCCTGCTCTTGGTCCAGTGTTTTTCTGGTTACATTCCTATTCTGTATCCAGAACTCCAGCAAGAGATGGTAGGTTTAAAACACAAAATAATTAAGGTTCAACATCACAAAATGAACCCATGACTTAAAAGACAAGTTGGAGGTCAAGACTTGTGAACAATTTTGGAGGTCTCAGAGTAACTAGAGTCAAACAAATAAAATGCAACAGTTTGTAAAAGATTAAATCATTTGTTCAGCAAATATCTTTTGAAGATCTATTATGAGCCCATCACTGGTGTAGGGGCCAGGTATAAAACAATAAACAGAACAGATTAGTCCCTGCTCTCATAGTATCTATGATGGGAAAGCATATCTTATTTGCAAATTATTTGATTAATAATATTCATTTATTATTTGATTTAGTTTGATTAAACAGCCATAAAAAATACCACAGACTGGTGGCCTAAACAAAAGAAATTTATTGCTCACAGTAGTAGAGACTGGAAATTTTTGAGACTGAATGAAGATACTGCTGATTCAGTTCCTGGTGGGAACCCTCTTCCTGGATTGTGGAGGTCTTCTCACTACATACTCACATGATAGGAGAGAAAGAGCCAGCTCTCTGGTGTCTCTTCTCAAGGTGTGAATCTAATGACCTTGCTGTTGTTCAGTTGCTATTGTTGTTGTGTTTGACTCTTTGTGATGCCATGGACTGTAGCAGGCCAGGTTCCTCTGTTCTCTACTATCTTCCTGAGTTTGCTCAAATTCATGTCCACTGAGTCAGTGATGCTATCTAACCGTGACCTCATCTAAACCTAATTATTTCCCAAGGGCCCTATCTCCAAATATCATTATACTGGGGCTTATAGCTTCAACAAATGAATTTGAGAGGGGTGTGATTTAGTCCACAGAACTGATTTAATTAAAAACAAAAAAACCCACAGAAACATAATTATAAATATTTAATTATTATAATTATCATTTAATTAAAATTGTAATTAGAGTTACCAAAAGAAATGTAAATTATATAATGAAAATATATAACAAAGAAATTCTATTCTAGTAATTTGGAATTCTCTGAGGACTAGACATTAACTCAAGACCTAGAAGATGAGTCAATCTTAGATAAGCAAGGAGAGACTTTGTTGGGAAACTGTGAAGGCCCGGAAACCAAAATATCTTATTGTATTCAAGGCAGAGGAAAAGAGGTCATTGTGGCTAGAGAAATGAGCAAAAGGGACATAATACAATATGAGATTAGAAAGATGGGCATGCTGAAGTCTGCCGTGATAAGGATATTGAACTTTATCATAAGGGTCAAAAGTTTTTAGGAAATTATTGAACATCAGTGAGTTGCTGATGCTGTGTGAAAGAAAACATTATTCAAGGGGATATGTAGAAGGTCATATTGAGATGGCCCAATGAAGGATTGAATTAGCAAGTGAGGATAGTAAAACATTTCTCTAAGGCTCTGACTTGCAGAATTCAAAGACTAGTGGTGCCATTCACAGTGACAAAGAACAATAAAAATACACAGGGTTTTAGGAGGGATTTGGTAGTTTGATTTTGAAGATGCTGAGTTTTAGGTTTTCTGGAGTTTTCAAGAAGAGATATAAGTAGCACATGCATATATCTATCTGAAGATAAGAGAAAAAACATGAGCTGGAGATGATGTAAATTTATGTGTATGTTATGTACACATTGTTATTTTAAATAAATGCAATGGATAAAACTGAGAAGGCAAAAAGGGCCTACAATAATTCTAACATTTAATTGTTGGGTGAAGAATAAGGGGTCTATAAAGAGAAAAGGAACTTCTGAAAAATAAGTTTAAAACTTCTTGACAGAGAAAAAAGAAGAGTGTCTCAAGAAAAGTGGGGAAGACCCACACCCTGGAATGCTGCAGCAAGGCTAAGTAAGATGAGGCCTTTACAATGCCCCGTGGATTTAGCAACATTTCAACAGGTAATGTGGATGGAAGTTATCTTAGAATGGTTTAATGCATGAGCAGAAGATTGGGACTATCCTGAGAAAATGTAGACTGCAATTATATGAGAATATTTTTTAGTTTAACTGGGAAGAATTATAGAAGAGAAAGGGAATTACTGGGAGGTGGAAACTCTTTTGGAGTGGGACAATTATGATAAGGAGATGGGAAACAGGAAATGAAGATTGCAAGTACATATGAGATTTTTCTGCTCAGCTGGGAAGAAGAAAGGAAATGGAAGCTATTGCTGGGAGGTGGCTGTAGGTCCTAGGAAACAGTTTTGAAAAACTCACTTATACTGCAGTAGTGTGGCAAATAGATTGGAGAGGCCTATGACAGGAAACGAACGATAAGGTCATTGTTTTCACACAACAATAATGACTTGACCTAGGGCAGAAATGGGCAGAACTAGATGAATTTAAGAAAGATTTTGAAAGTAACATTTGCAAGATTTGGTGATTATTTGTACACAGGGAGAGTGGGAGACAGGATGATTCCCAGATTTCTGGTCTGAGTTATCAAATGGGTGATCGAGTTGTTTACTAAAAACAATGAACCAAAAGGGGCTTTGTGGGGCTGAGCGTGGATTAAAGTTTGAGCACGCTGAATATTAAATTTTGAGTATGGATTAAGGTTTAGTTTGAGGTGTCTATAAAAACACCAAATAAAAATAAACATCAGTAGTTAGTCTAGAGCTAGAAGAGAGGACTGGGTCAAAGACGCAGATTCATAGAAAGCAGCTCTGGTTTATACGTGGTAATTACAGCCATGGAAAGAGCATGTAGAGAGAGGAGAGAAGATAAGCTGGACTGCCACCCGAGGAGCTCAACCACTTAAAAGAGTCATGGAGGATGAGAAGGAAAGCAGCAAGCAGAAAGATAGGAGGGGCTCTAAATGAGGTCCTTGGAGGCCAAGGGCAGAGAATGACTAGAGAAGAAAGTTATCAATTTGCAGACGAAGATGCTGAAAAGTCAAACAAGATAAGGACTGAAAAATGTTATTTGGATTTAGGGTCACAGAAGTCATTGATGGTTATTATGGGAGCCAGTTGAATATAGGGTGAAGACTGATTTCAGAGTTAATAGGATGTAACCAGAGTATTTAGACAATTTTTTCTAAGATGTCTGTAAAGAACTGAAGGAGCAGAAGTTGCTGCTATGAGGCTGTATCAGCCATAAATACTTTATGACATATTCCTTTGAAACAGCTTGCCTCTCAGATGTTCGACCTCAGTGGAAGCTGAACAACTCTGACCAACACACGTTCCTTGTCTGGGTCTGACCAGTCACTTGCCCTAAGAGCACCAGGCCCCCTCTCTCAGCTACTTTAAACAGCCAAGCTGAGCAGCTACGCCAGAGGACGTTCTGGCTTCTCCTGTCACTTCTGAACTTGCACGAATCACAATCACGGCTGCACTAGCAGATTCCAGTATGGATTCTGGCATCCCAGAGCACTGGACCACAGGAGAGAAGAGAAATTCATTCCTCAAAGACCAGGCACTGCACACTGGGAAACAAGAGCCAGACAGCCTTCAGGCAAATCTATTCCCTCACTTTCCTTCCTCCTCGGGACTACTAGGGACACATTTTCTTCTTGTAGCCTTTCCAGAGAAAGTGCACGAGTCAGTCATGTCTGATGAATAACCTTCTGCAGATGAAAGAGCTAATAGTGAAGCTGTTTGAGAATACTCATTTTATGTTTCTTCATGCCTTCCCGGCCTCACTTTTCTTTGCAAATATGGCATCCAGACTTCAGTCTTTGTAACAGGCTTCCCACCTGTGTCCTTGCTCAGTTATTTCAGTAGCCTCAGACTCTTTGCAACCCCATGGACTGTAACCCACCAGACTCCTCTGCCCATGGGATTCTCTAGACAAAAATACTGGAATAGGTTGCCATGCCCTCCTTCAGGGGATCTTCTCAATCCAGCAATCGAACCTGGGTCTCTGGCATTGCAGGTNCTTTTTATGTTGCTTCATGCCTTCCCGGCCTCACTTTTCTTTGCAAATATGGCATCCAGACGTCAGTCTTTGTAACAGGCTTCCCACCTGTGTGCTTGCTCAGTCATTTCAGTAGCCTCAGACTCTTTGCAACCCCATGGACTATAACCCACCAGACTCCTCTGCCCATGGGATTCTCTAGACAAAAATACTGGAATGGGTTGCCATGCCCTCCTTCAGGGGATCTTCTCAATCCAGCAATCGAACCTGGGTCTCTGGCATTGCAGGTGGATTCTTAGCCACTGAGCCACTGGAGGAGCCCAACAGGCTTCCTGGTTAATACTAAACTCAAGCTAATAAAAGGGTCCAGTGGGCCTTTCTTTTAAGATAGGGGAGATATGAGCATATTTAATCACTGAAGAAAAGGATCTTGTCAGAAAGAAAATGCTGAAAATGCAGGAGAAAGAGAGACTCATCACTGGGGTATGGTTTTCAAGAACAGAGGCAACAGGGGCTCCAGAGCACACATGGAAGCTGAAACTGAGTTTCATGGAGCTTTAAGTATGTGCCAGGTTCCCTTCTCAATGATAGGAATCTACCATCATAATTTTTTCTAGTTCTCACACAATCTGCTGAAGCAATTTTCACCCCTGTCCTCAGATTGCAGATGAAGAAACTGAGGGACAGAACTACAGGGAATTTTTCCAAGTCACAGAGAATTTAAGTGGAGGAGACAAAACTATATTACAAGCACCTATTTCCAGAGCCAGTAGTCACTCAGTATGTTTTACTACTTCTCTTTTATTAGAAGGCAATTTCCTTCATTGTGATTAGAAGAGAGGAAGAGAGGTTCACCGCAATTGCAGACATGACGGTGTTCATGATGGAAAGTCAAGGGAGTTCCCATCAGTTTGCTCTAAATCTACCAGTGGACTGCGTTATCACTAAGAATGAGCAGGAAATGGCTGTGTTAGGAATTTGATAACAGTATANATCTATTTCCAGTATGTTTTACTACTTCTCTTTTATTAGAAGGCAATTTCCTTCATTGTGATTAGAAGAGCGGAAGAGAGGTTCACCGCAGTTGCAGACATGACGGTGTTCATGATGGAAAGTCAAGGGAGTTCCCATCAGTTTGCTCTACCAGTGGACTGCGTTATCACTAAGAATGAGCAGGAAATGGCTGTGTTAGGAATTTGATAACAGTATACAAAATTAGAAATAATTTCATCTCTAGCCTAGGTTATTGCAAGAACCTCTAATCCATTCATGCTGCTTCTACCTTCATCTCTCACCAATGTATTCTCAATGTGGCAGCCAGGTGATCCTGTTAAACTCAATTCAGATCATATCACTCTGCTNAATTTGATAACAGTATACAAAATTAGAAATAATTTCATCTCTAGCCTAGGTTATTGCAAGAACCTCTAATCCATTCATGCTGCTTCTACCTTCATCTCTCACCAATGTATTCTCAATGTGGCAGCCAGGTGATCCTGTTAAACTCAATTCAGATCATATCACTCTGCTCGAACCCACTAATGCCTTGTCTAGTTCAGATGAAGAACCCGGCAACAATGAAGACCTGTTGTCCCCCACACCACCTACATCTGCCCCTCCCAGTCTCCCAGTGTGAGAGCTCCTCTTACTCCTCTCTCCCCTGTTTGCTCAGCTCCTGACCTCCATAAACGACAGCCATGGTCTCAGTGCAGGACCTTTGCACTCACTACTTCCTCTACTTAGGATTCTCTTTCTCTGGATATTCAAGTGGTAGTTTTTTTTATATCTTTCAGGATTTGCTCAAAACTTGCCTTGCCTTTCCTGGTCACACTAAGATTTCACCTACCCTGCCAACATTTCTTATCTCCACTTTATTATTTTCTCCTTAGCACTTGCAATTATATTATATCATATTATACATTTATTTTTTGTCTTGACTCTATTGTCTACATTTCCCAGTACAATGTAAATGTAAAAAAAAAAGCAAAAAAAGGCGGATCTTTTAATCTGCTTATTTGTTTCTGTATCCTGTGCTAGTAGCTAATACAGTTCCTGGCTCACAGAAGCTCAATAAATATTTGTGGAATCAGTGAATTTTTACAGAGAGTGGAAGTCAGATGCTTATTAAAATGTACTAAGGGGGCTTCCCAGGTGGCTCAGGGGTAAAGAATTCACCTGGAAAGCAGGAGATGCAGGAGACTCCGGTTCAATCCTTGGGTTGGAAAGATCCCCTTAAGGAGGAAATGGCAACCCACTCCAATATTCTTGCCTGAGAAATCCCATGGACAGAGGACCTTGGTGGCTACAGTCCACGGGGTTGCAAAGAGTTGAACACAGTGAGCAAGCACACATGAATACAGGAGCCAAGTTGCGGGTAGTGACCGTGAGCATGCCGTTTCCTTCTACAGCTGTCAATTTCTGTATGAGAGGCACAGAGAGACAGAGAGGGAGAGGGCTTTTCTTCCGCCAGAATTTGTCTCAGAGATGTCTTTTCTTGCCTGTTTTGTACTTTAGACCACATCTTAGATTTCTTTTGATGTCTTATGAAACTTTAGACAGACAAGAATGAAAGCTGAGTCACTTTTAGAAGACTTCTTAAAAATTGGACAAGAGTTAGTAATTGTTAGGAATCTGATAAATATTTTGAATGAAGGAAATTGTTTCCACATCCACATGGTGAGCTTCAGTTCAAACTTTAAGTTGCACATCTGATTTTTTCATCTGGAAAAATCTTGTATTTGTTGGCAGATCTGTGAATTTGCAGCTGAGATGTTCTCCTAGTCAGCGTTTAACTTTGAAGGGTCAGAGACCAGGTGTAGAGGACTGATATGCAAGTTAGTCCATTCCCATCTGATTTCCCATTCCGAAGAAATGGAGAAGACTGAGTCATTAAGTGATAAGAAACTTCCTAATTGTGACAAACAAGTCTTCTAATGTAGCCTTTAGTCTCAGCTATAATCAAGAAGACGGAGATAAAGGAGACACTGTAAATAGAATTTAAAGAAGGTACCATGATCTTCAACTGATTGGTGGCACTTATACAGGAAGAGTGGTTTTTCAAATTTTGCTTGCCACAGGAAGCCTCTAAGGTGTCTACTAATGCAGACTCCTGGGTCCATCTCTGGATGTAATGTGTAAGCATCTCTAAGATTGGACCCTAGAGTCTTAATTTTAGGTAAGTACCACAGCTGATTCTATTCCAAGTTGTCTACAAACTAAATACAAATAAGCATCTTTGTAGAATAGAGCCCATAACCAAAAGAAGGCAAAATTAGCTTCTAAAGAAGTTACCAAGTTAGTGAAAGTTAGACACTAAATCTCCAGTGACTTCTAACAAAAGGAAGCTTTATGTCCTCATCAAGTCTTTTTACTTTTGTTTTAAACAAATACATAATACTACTGCGTGATAATTTATTTTAATTTTTATAATTCAATCAAAATGGCAATTAGAAGAGAGAAAGATGCTTACTAGAGTCAGGCAAGCTGAAGTCTAATAATAAGAACTAACAACTGAGAGTCTGTTGGGGAATTAGGAAAACAAAGACTATTTCCAAAAGTGCACCAAAGCCCAGAAATAATGGCAGTCTAGGACCTCTTTAAGAGGGATAAACATATCTCAATAGCTCCAGACGGTATCACCTCATTTCAAACTTGTAATGACTCTGAGTTACTAATAAAAGATTCAATCATCTTTAGTATTCTCTGAATATGACTTTGGGAAGTTCAATGAGTCTTACAAAGAGTTAGATGCATAACAATAATACTGAATGTAGACTAGAGTAAATTTCAGTTACTTGGAAAATTAACAGAAGTGGAAAAGTTGATCCCTGGATAAACGAGATATGTACACACTTTTCCATGTTGATAGTGATTAAAAATGCCCTTGTATTGGACCTGGGGCTGGCCTGGCATAGGAAGTGGTCTGGCGGGTAGTGTCATAATTTGTATTTATGGTGCTAGAAACTGAGGAAGGTTCTTGCCTGAGACAGCTCAGGGCACTGCAAGCCAGAGAGTAAAGCTACAACAGTGTGCACGCGAGCTTTGCTACTCCAAGGGCAACCCCCAGATAAGCAGCTGAAATATCATCTGAATACTTGTTAAAAGTATAGACTCTCCAATTCCACTTCAGACCTCCTGAGTCAGAACCTGTCGTTTGACAAGATTCCTGGGCACAATAAAATTTGAAAAGTGCTACACTAGTGAGAGCTGGGATTTCAATGTCAAGGGATGCAGTTGGTGTTGAAATCTTAGAGTTCGGAGTCCTGAATCGCAGAGAGACTGGGAACTCAAAAGAAAGTTCAAGTTATATAAAACTACCAAGAATAACTCAGGGACAATCAGATAGCTCTTAAAGACGAGGCAGAGGTGATCAGGTTCATAGGTAGGAGGATACCTTACATACTTTTTCTTAAAAAAACTCACAGATTTATCTCAAAGTTTCTTCAAAATGTTTTTTTACCTTAACACAAAAGAAAAATGCACCAATCATATGTACAACTCAATAAGTTTTAAAGCTATTTTAATGAGGCATTTATATGCAAAAAAATCCGTGTAACTTTTGACAAATGTATACACCCAGGCGATTACCACTCTAACCAAAATAGAGATTNCCTTAACACAAAAGAAAAATGCACAAATCATATGTACAACTCAATAAGTTTTAAAGCTATTTTAATGAGGCATTTATATGCAAAAAAATCCGTGTAACTTTTGACAAATGTATACACCCAGGCGATTACCACTCTGACCAAAATAGAGATTGTATTCATCACCCCAAATTAATTTCCATCCCCCAAGGCAACTACTGTTCTAATCTCTACTGCCTTAGTTTTACTTGTTCTTAATTACACTATCATTATTGACNGGGGGCTTCCCAGGTGGCTCAGGGGTAAAGAATTCACCTGGAAAGCAGGAGATGCAGGAGACTCCGGTTCGATCCTTGGGTTGGGAAGATCCCCTTAAGGAGGAAATGGCAACCCACTCCAGTATTCTTGCCTGAGAAATCCCATGGACAGAGGACCTTGGTGGCTACAGTCCACAGGGTCACAAAGAGTTGAACACAGTGAGCAAGCACACATGAATGCAGGAGCCAAGTTGCGGGTAGTGACCGTGAGCATGCCGTTTCCTTCTACAGCTGTCAATTTCTGTATGAGAGGCACAGAGAGACAGAGAGGGAGAGGGCTTTTCTTCCGCCAGAATTTGTCTCAGAGATGTCTTTTCTTGCCTGTTTTGTACTTTAGACAACATCTTAGATTTCTTTTGATGTCTTATGAAACTTTAGACAGACAAGAATGAAAGATGAGTCACTTTTAGAAGACTTCTTAAAAATTGGACAAGAGTTAGTAACTGTTAGGAATCTGACAAATATTTTGAATGAAGGAAATTGTTTCCACATCCACATGGTGAGCTTCAGTTCAAGCTTTAAGTTGTACATCTGATTTTTTCATCTGGAAAAATCTTGTATTTGTTGGCAGATCTGTGAATTTGCAGCTGAGATGTTCTCCTAGTCAGTGTTTAACTTTGAAGGGTCACAGACCAGGTGTAGAGGACTGATATGCAAGTTAGTCCATTCCCATCTGATTTCCCACTCCGAAGAAACGGAGAAGACTGAGTCATTAAGTGATAAGCAACTTCCTAATTGTGACAAACAAGTCTTCTAATGCAGCCTTTAGTCTCAGNGTGTTTAACTTTGAAGGGTCACAGACCAGGTGTAGAGGACTGATATGCAAGTTAGTCCATTCCCATCTGATTTCCCACTCCGAAGAAACGGAGAAGACTGAGTCATTAAGTGATAAGCAACTTCCTAATTGTGACAAACAAGTCTTCTAATGCAGCCTTTAGTCTCAGCTATAATCAAGAAGACAGAGATAAAGGAGACACTGTAAATAGAATTTAAAGAAGATACTATGATCTTCAACTGATTGGTGGCACTTATACAGGAAGAATGGTTTTTCAAATTTTGCTTGCCACAGGAAGCCTCTAAGGTGTCTACTAAATGCAAATTTCTGGGTCCACCTCTGGATCTAATGTGTAAGCATCTCTAAGATTGGACCCTAGAGTCTTAATTTTAGGTAAGTACCAGAGCTGATTCTATTCCAAGTTGTCTACAAACTAAATACAAATACGCATCTTTGTAGAACAGAGCCCATAACGAAAAGAAGGCAAAATTAGCTTCTAAAGAAGTTACCAAGTTAGTGAAAGTTAGACACTAAATCTCCAGTGACTTCTAACAAAAGGAAGCTTTATGTCCTCATCAAGTCTTTCTACTTTTGTTTTAAACAAATACATAATACTATTGCATGATAATTTATTTTAATTTTTATAATTCAATCAAAATGGCAATTAGAAGAGAGAAAGATGCTTACTAGAGTCAGGCAAGCTGAAGTCTAATAATAAGAACTAACAGCTGAGAGTCTGTTGGGGAATTAGAAAAACAAAGACTATTTCCAAAAGTGCACCAAAGCCCAGAAAGAATGGCAGTCTAGGACCTCTTTAAGAGGGATAAACATATCTCAATAGCTCCAGACGGTATCACCTCATTTCAAACTTGTAATGACTCTGAGTTACTAATAAAAGATTCAATCATTTTTAGTATTCTCTGAATATGACTTTGGGAAGTGCAATGAGTCTTACAAAGAGTTAGATGCATAACAATAATACTGAATGTAGACTAGAGTAAATTTCAGTTACCTGGAAAATTAACAGAAGTGGAAAAGTTGATCCCTGGATAAACGAGATATGTACACACTTTCCATGTTGATAGTGGTTAAAAATGCCCTTGTATTGGACCTGGGGCTGGCCTGGCATAGGAAGTGGTCTGGCGGGTAATGTCCTAATTTGTATTTATGGTGTTAGAAACTGAGGAAGGTTCTTGCCTGAGACAGCTCAGGGCACTGCAAGCCAGAGAGTAAAGCCACAATAGTGTGCACGCGAGCTTTGCTGCTCCAAGGGCAGCCCCCAGATAAGCAGCTGAAATAANACCTGGGGCTGGCCTGGCATAGGAAGTGGTCTGGCGGGTAATGTCCTAATTTGTATTTATGGTGTTAGAAACTGAGGAAGGTTCTTGCCTGAGACAGCTCAGGGCACTGCAAGCCAGAGAGTAAAGCTACAACAGTGTGCACGCGAGCTTTGCTACTCCAAGGGCAGCCCCCAGATAAGCAGCTGAAATAACATCTGAATACTTGTTAAAAGTATAGACTCTCCAATTCCACTTCAGACCTCCTGAGTCAGAACCTGTCGTTTGACAAGATTCCTGGGCACAATAAAATTTGAAAAGTGCTACACTAGTGAGAGCTGGGATTTCAATGTCAAGGGATGCAGTTGGTGTTGAAATCTTAGAGTTTGGAGTCCTGAATCACAGAGAGACTGGGAACTCAAAAGAAAGTTCAAGTTATATAAAACTACCAAGAATAACTCAGGGACAATCAGATAGCTCGTAAAGACGAGGCAGAGGTGATCAGGTTCATAGGTAGGAGGATACCTTACATACTTTTTCTTAAAAAAACTCACAGATTTATCTCAAAGTTTCTTCAAAATGTTTTTTTACTTTAACACAAAAGAAAAATGCACCAATCATATGTACAACTCAATAAGTTTTAAAGCTATTTTAATGAGGCATATATGTGCAAAAAAATCCGTGTAACTTTTGACAAATGTATACACCCAGGCGATTACCACTCTAACCAAAATAGAGATTGTATTCATCACCCCAAATTAATTTCCATCCCCAAAGGCAACTACTGTTCTAATCTCTACTGCCTTAGTTTTACTTGTTCTTAATTACACTATCATTATTGACNTATGTGCAAAAAAATCCGTGTAACTTTTGACAAATGTATACACCCAGGCGATTACCACTCTAACCAAAATAGAGATTGTATTCATCACCCCAAATTAATTTCCATCCCCAAAGGCAACTACTGTTCTAATCTCTACTGCCTTAGTTTTACTTGTTCTTAATTACACTATCATTATTGACAATTATTATGTACTTTTTTTGCATCTAGATCCTTTGCCTTAACATAATGCTTTTGACAACAGTTCTATTGCCACACCTATCAGTTTCTTACTACTTTTTTATTTATTCATTCCTGTATGAATATACCTTGGGGCTTCTACAATACCACAATAGCTCATCCATCCTCCTGTTGATGGACAGTTGGGTGGAATCCTGTATTTTGGCTTTTGTAAATAAAACAGCTATAAAAATTTGTATACAAGTCTTTTATGGACAGTATTTTCTTTCTCTTGAGTAAATACATAGGTGTGGAATTTCTATTAACTAAGAAACTGCCAGTTTTCCCAAGTGGTTGTACCATGTTATGTCCTCAGCAACAATACATGAAAGGTTAGATTGCTCCACATGTGTCTCTGTTTAGTGTGGTGTCTCCAGTCTTTTTAAAGTCACATGAAATGGTTGCAACTGTTCAGTGGTGTCTTGTGGCTTACTATGTATTTTCTTGTTGACAAATGATGTTAAGCATCTCTTTTTGTGTGTGCTTACCCCTCATCTATATTCTTTTGTGAGGAATCTGTTGAAATCTGTTGCAGATACATTTTCTAAAATAATGATAATAAAATTAGCCACAATAATATCTCCCATAACACGTGTTTCTCATACAATGCATTTTTGACATTCTGCCACTAGGCATGTATGTCATTTCATCTTAAAAACAGGTGAAACTTAGCACCTCTCCTGGCTGATATAGTAAGTCTAAGTGTTGCTATTCAACTTTAAAGGTTAGATAATAAAAGGCTGTGTATCTTACCTGGGTTTCTGAGGATGCTCTCTCTTGAAACTCAACCATTGTTCAGTTTGGAAACCCACACCACCACCTTGTGGAGAGATCCCTATGGGCAGGAAGAGACAGCACCAAGTTGCATCATGGGAATGTGCCATATTGGAAGCAGATCATTTAGCCCCATTTGAATTGCCTTAGCTTCCTTGGTGGCTCAGATGGTAAAGAAACTGCTTGCAATGTAGGAGACCCAGGTTCGATACCAAGTGGGATGGAGAAAAGCTGTCTCCACTGATGTATGAGGAAAAAAAGTGATTGTTTCTGTTTGGAGCCATGAAGGTATAGAATGAAATGTTATGCAGCATTGGAATATATTTTAGTTGCCTTATAATAAAAAAATTAAACATGTGACAATGACTTGATATTATAAAATCCTAAAGACCTCAAAAATGGTATGGACCTCACAGAAGCAGAAGATATTAAGAAGAGGTGGCAAGAATACACAGAAGAACTNGGAGAAGGGGACAACCGAGGATGAGATGGTGGATGGCATCAGTGACTCGATGGACGTGAGTCTGAGTGAACTCCGGGAGATGGTGATGGACAGGGAGGCCTGGCGTGCTGCGATTCATGGGGTCGCAAAGAGTCGGACACAACTGAGCGACTGAACTGAACTGAAAGACCTCTAACAGAAGCTTAAGAGAAGGCTGTCAGTGAAAGTTAAGACAATATTGGAACCAGGAAGAAAGGGGACCCTTATAATTTATTGGTGAGATATATGTCAATACTGGAAATTAAGGCAACACAGAAAAAAGAAAATTTGCCAAGTTTACCAAATGAACTCCATGATCAGTTTATCAGGGGTCAATAAACTTTTTCTTAAAGGGCCAGTAAGTAAATATTTTCAGCTATCTGGCTGTACAAGGAGCTCTGTCATAACTACTGAACTATTCCATTGTTGTGTGAAAGCAAACATAGAAAATACATATACAAATGCGCATGCTTGTGTTACAATAAAACTTTGTTTACAAGAACAGACATCATCTCACAGAACATACATACCTCATACAGCTAAAGAAATATCTAGGTGAAATATTGAAAGGGCCACTTTTATGTATTCTTATTTGTGATAAAATGTAAGAAAAAGAAAGGAGTTGAAGAATAACCTATTAACTGTAAAGAAGCCAGGACTTTCTGGATTTGAAAATAAAACTGTTCCTCATTCCCAGCCTCTCCAGATGGCAGAAAATACTCAAAATAAGAAAAAATTTCCAGAGCAAAAGATCTGACCCAGGTTGATACCTTAAGGTCCACTCTTGGCAACTCAAAGACCTAAGGTGATGCTTCATAAAACCTTTTTAGTAGAAAAAAAGTATGAAACAATGAGTTACAGACAATCATTTTCAGGGAGCAGTATTTGACCCTACACAGCTGGATCTCCAAATTCCTACTGACTGGAACTAATGCTTGTCTCCAATTTTCTCTCCTTTTGAAAGTGTCTGTAGCAGTTATTCAGTTACTCTGACTCTTTCACTAGTATATTTTGAATGGGGGGGGATGGGAGTACAGGATGGGTAACTTGTTTCTTTAGTTCCCAGATTTTCATATTGAAATGAACCCCATTTAGAAGTTAAGACAAATTCACCTTGCCTCCACCAATATCTCAGTTAGATGCCAAAATCCTGGACTTCCACATTGAGACTGATGAAGTAATGGATGAGATATGTATTTAAGGTTTTTTTGAAGGGCATGAGTGTATTTCAAGGGCTTCCCAGGTGGTATTAGTGGTAAAGAACCTGCCCGCCTATGCAGGAAATGTTAAGAGACGCGGCTTCCATCCCTGAGTCAGGAAGATCCCGTGAAGGAGGGTATGGCAACCTTCTCCTGGGGTTTCCTGGAGAATCCCATGAACAGAGGGGCCTGGTAGGCTACAGTCCAGAGGATCACAAAGAGTTGGACGTGACTGAAGCAACTTGGCACACGTGTACATGTATTTCAGTTGGAAAGGAATACTAGTAATTTGTGTCTAGAAGGTTGACTTGGCAGATTTAAAACACCATCCCAAAATTCATCAACACTTCTTTCATTAGGTTCTATAGCTCCTTTCATTGAATACAGGCTCTGTGACAGTTCAACCAATGTGGCAGCAAACACATTGTGACATTTGGGAAAGAATCTTGCACCTTCAGTCTTTCGACCCTTACTTAGTCACATAAAAATGGGCCTTGGGACCAAAATACCTCCTTCACCAAACACCTCCTTCCTCATAGCCTGTGCTGCACTTTTCAACTTGTGTGAAAATATCTGTCCCTGTTTCAGACTCTATGTGTACTCCTTTGTTCTGCTTAAATATGTCTTACACCACCTGGTCAACCCCATTGCAATATTTGCCCCTTGCAAGAACGGTATAGGATTCCCTTCTGCTTCAGCTCAAGAAGGATGTGTGCAGGCTAACTGCCCTGCACAGGGGTCCAGGAGGAACCCACAGGCGGTGGGAGACAGACACCCACTCCTGGAGCAAGCTCTGTTTCTTCTCCAGATGACGTGACTGTCTTGTATTTTCCTTGGCAACTTCTATTCAAAGATGTGGAGGGCAGAATTGTTCAAGATTCTACTCTAGATAATAGGCAACAGATGCCAGTTGCTCAACAGTGCCAATTTTTCGAATAGACCTTAATAATCTGAAGCTTCCACATTCTCTTAGGATGCTTACTCTGGGAACCCAGCTGCTCTGCTCTGAAGAAGCCAAGCAGCCACATGGGCAGGACATGTGCAGTGTGTTATGCACAACAGTCTCTGATGAGATAGCAATCTCCATCCAAAAACAACTTCCAGATATGTAAATAAGTGAGTCTTCAGATGATTTGTTCCAATCTCCAGGCACTGAGTTCCTCTGACTTGATGCCGCTTGTGCTGTCCCCCTGTAAAGCAGTTATATGCTGTCCCCTCTGAGTCTTGCTCAAATTACAGATTTGAGAGCAAAATATGATAAATGATAGTTTTTGTTTCAAGTCATTAAGCTTAGGGTGACATTATTCAGTGATAGAAAACTAGAACAAAGTTTATTTTTAAATTGAATTGCTTGCTGCTTTGCAAATTGGTTTGCAGAAGATTTTTATATATTCAGGATACAAGGCTTTGCTAGATACACATACTAAAAATATCTTTTCCCAGTCTATGACTTTCCTTTTCTTTCTTTTAATGCTAAGTTTGGTCAAGCAGATTTTAATTTTGATGTAGTACAATTTATTTTATTTTATTTTTTATTAGTAGTGTATCTCTGTCATCTTGAAAGAAACTGTGCCTACACCAGGTTCATGAAGTAGAACTGAACTGAATGGTTTAAACTTTTACATTTAAGTGTATAACTGACCTGAATCACACTTGTGTGTATGTGTTCCATGAGACAAGTGTTTAAGTTTGTTCTATGCATTAGCCAGATAGTTAAGCAAAATTTGCTGAAAAGATTTTTCGACCCCAATTGAATTACCTTGGCACCTTTGCTAAAAAGCAAATAACTCTCCCTGTTGCACTGGTCACTTCATGTTAGCATGATTAAAGTGGCCTGGTAGAAAGTCTTGAAACCAGATAGTGAAGTTATTACCAAGTAGTTCTTCTTAAAAATTATTTTGGTTATCCAAGATCCTTTGTATTTCTGTAAACGTAAAATCAGTTGTTAAATTTTGGCAAAAGAGTCTATTGAGATGTTGATAGGAATTAATTCGCATCTATAGGTCAATGGAGAGAACTGCTATTTTTCAACAGTTTTTCAATCCCTGACCATAGTTCATTTCTCTACTTTTTCTCATAATTGTTGTATATTTTTCAATGTGCAGTGGTTTAACAACTTTCACTACATTTAATCCTAAGTGTTTACATTTTTATGTTACTATAAATGGGTTTTTAACTTTTCTCTTCCAATGTATTGCTTCTAGTATTAAAAACACAGTTGATTTTGTATACTGACTTTATTAAAATTATTTCTGAGTTCTGTAAGTTTGTTTTTTTAATTTTTAAGATTCTGCATGTAAACAATTTTGGTACCTGTTAAAGAGAGTTTAAACTCTTTCCTTTAAACTTTATGGTTAAAATTTCTTTATCTTATTGCATTGATTAGAACCTCCAATACAACATTGAAAGGAAAAGGTGAGACCAAACACTCTTCCTCTATCTTCATGAGAGAACATTCTTTTCTTTCACAATTGAATAAGATATGTTATAGGTATTTTTTGCAGATGCTCAATATCAGGTTGAGGAAATTCCCTTTGAATTCACCTTTGATGAATATGTTTTAAACTGTGTTCAGTGCTTTCCCTACACTTATTTAGATATTTTTCCCTTTATCCTCTTTCATATGGTGAATTACATTTCCTGATTTTCAACATGCATCTCTGAATTGTGAATTATTTATTTTATATATTGCTGAATTATTTTTGCTACTCTTAAAGATTTTTGTCACTATGTTCATAAGATATAATGGACTTTATATTTTCTAGTGTATTTGTCAAATTTTGGTAATAGAGCTAAGCACACATCATTAAACAAGCTTGTATATGTTCCCTTTTCCTATATTTTCCAGAAGAGTTCAGATAACACTGATATTATTTCTTCAATAAATGTTTGGTAGGAAATATCAATGAAACCATCTTGATCTGAATTTCTTACGGTTAAAGTTTTTTACAAAAAATTTAATCTAAGTATTAAGAGATGTATCAAGCTGTTTACATTATTTCTCCTTTTATCAGTTTTGAAAAGTTGTGGGTTTTTTCCCAAGGAATTTATTTTATCTAGGTTGTCAGTTTTATTGACCTAAGTTATTCACAATATTTCTTTATTATTTGTCGAATGTCTATGGAACTTAAAAAGAAGGATAATCTCTCTTNAGATGTATCAAGCTGTTTACATTATTTCTCCTTTTATCAGTTTTGAAAAGTTGTGGGTTTTTTCCCAAGGAATTTATTTTATCTAGGTTGTCAGTTTTATTGACCTAAGTTATTCACAATATTTCTTTATTATTTGTCGAATGTCTATGGAACTTAAAAAGAAGGATAATCTCTCTTTTATCAGTAATTTATATGGTAATTTGTATTTTCCCTCTTCTCAATCAATCCTGCTAGTGTTTTTTTTTTATATTCTTAAAGAACTAATTTTCATATTTGTGAGTCATTAATTTCCTGTTTATTATTTCCTTTTTTCTTCTTAATTTTGTTTGATGCACTTTTTTTTTCTCATTTCTTAAGATGGACACTTACAACACTGATTTTAAAATTTCCTTAATTTCTGAAGCCACATCCTACATATTTTGGTATATTGTAGCTTCTTATTATCTGTTTAACAATATTTTCAAACTCTTTGTGACTTCTAATTTGTCCCTTGAGTTATTGAGAAATATGTATTTAAATTCAAAATACTTAAGGGAGTGTTTAAATATCATGTTCAATTGTATTATTACTGGAATTTAGTTTTGCTGTGTGGGAGAGAGCACATTCTTAATGATTTCATTATTTTGAAATGTATTAGTATTTATTTCATGGTCCAGTGTATGATTTAATTTTGTGACCATTTTAAGTCCACTTAAAGACAATGTGTGTTTCATAATTTTGGGGTAAAGTGTTGTTCTATAAATGCCAATTAGTTCAAAAATAATTGACAAAGTTATAAAATCTATTTTTTCTGATTTTTTTGTTATCCTAACAATTAGTGAGTTGAATATTAAAATATCTATGATTTTGAATTTGTTTATATTTTTCTCTTTACGAATGTCAGTTTTGTAAGTACATAAGATTGCAATGTCTTCATGAAAAACATATCATTGTATCATTATGCAATGTCTCTATTTACAATACATTTCCTCATGCATTTATCTTGTCTGTTATCAATATAGCCATTCCAGTTTTTGTAGGCTAACTGGCTGTATAGTATATCTTTTTCTATCCTTTTATTTCAACATATCTGGATTTAAATTTAAAATGGGTCTCTTTTAGACACATTTAATTATGTATTTTTTCCTCATTTTACATTTTCTTAAATTTTTCAATAACTCAGTAAAACGAATAATATTCTAAACACTCTGTTAATCAGGAAACTGAGATGGAGAAAATTAAAAGGTCTGTCCTACTCTTCAAACAATGATCTTCTAGCTTTTAATACTGTGTTATTTGAACAATATAACTAAAGCAACTTGATTTACCAAAAGTGATTTTGGCTTAAAACAATAAACATAGGCTAGGCTAGTGAAAAAATGCTTTGTGGTCTATTATGAGACTACTCTCTTCAGCTTCAATTATAATTCTTACTGTTATCACAGCAACATAGCCATTATACCTAACCTCTACCATCTTTTGTGCTCCAATTAATGTTTATAATATCTTTTTGGATATTCCTGTTTGGATGCACTGTGCTGCTGCTGCTGCTAAGTCTCTTCACTAGTGTCCGACTCTGTGCGACCCCATAGATAGAAGCCCACCAGGCTCCCCCTTCCCTGGGATTCTCCAGGCAAGAACACTGGAGTGGGTTGCCATTATAAATAGATAGTTACACTTAAAATCTCATGTGGTCCATAAAATCTATGTCTTTCTTTGGCCACAAGGCATGCAGGATCTTAGTTTCCCAACCAAGGATCGAATCCACACTCCACTGCAGTGGAAGCATCCAATCTTAAGCGCTGGGCTGCCAAGGAAGGACAAATCTATGTCTTTTTATTCTTTATTTTGAATGAATAAATCAAGACTCTCCACTTACAAAGTCTTACTGTTTGTTTCCTATTTATTCCTTCTATCTAATTAGTTACCAAGGTTTCCTCACCGCCCCTCCTTTCTAATTAAAATAGTTCTTGAACCCATTCCTACTTCCCCAAAACACTAGATCTCACCTTCTTGGCTGTGAAATATTTAGCAAGGGTGTTGTAATGGATTTTCTACTTTCAGCCATTTCTCCTTCAAAAATCACAGCAATAACCGGAGTTGCTCAACAACGTTCAATCAAATCTTAAATCCTTTTGCAGCTCTGACAAAAGAAGAGAAAAGAAGTTCACATTCTCAACTCTCCATTGTTTGCATGATAAAGACTCTCTTCCTTTGGCACAAATCAATTTTCACCATACCCCACTTTGCCCTGGCATCTGTCACAGTTCCACACATTCATTCCTCTTACTGATTAGGGTATTCTCTCTCCGATCTCGTCACGACCATGAACTCCTATCCGTCTATCTAGCTATCTAATTTTCTAGCTAAGGAGCTGGCTATGTGTCTGTCTCTATGTCTATATGGTGAGTCTCACTATAAATACGATTTCCTTGTCAAGCCTTGCCTAATTCCTCAGCCTCAGGCAGATTTAGTTGCTTCCTCTTCACTGTTCCCTGTTATAATTCTTATACCAGTGATGCTTTTATTTACTCTTCCATCATTATTTTACCTTATTTTTACATTAATATCTATAGTATATGCTCGAGATATTGAATACCAGACCCATATTAATACCTACCACCATAATAATATTATAAAACAAAAGTTACTTTTTATATATGATATGTGATAAGCACACTTACTGGTAGAAGAGTGAAGATGATTAGATCATGCACTAACTAATTGTATTGTCTGCATTGAACAGAGAAATCCAGATTAATTTCCGAGTGAATTTATGTTGACACCAAACTGAAAAATGACGTGCCAGAAACTCACAAGTGCATCAGGTATTTCACAGCAATTTATGTTCGTCTCACCTTCACACTGCAAATACCTTTTTTGACATCTCCAACTATACTGTGAATTATTTGAGAGAAGAAAATCACCATTTTTATTCATACCTGTCTTTATTACCCTCCTGTACAGTGACTGGGCTTTCCTGGTAGTTCAGATGGTAAAGCATCTGTCTACAGTGCGGGAGACCTGGATTCGATCCCTGGGTCAGAAAGATCCCCTGAAGAAGGAAATGGCAACCCACTTCGGTATTCTTGCAGGGAAAATGCCATGGCCCGAGGAGCCTGGTGGGCTACAGTCCATGGGGTCGCAAAAGTCGGACACGACTGAGCGACTTCACTTTCACTTTCACAGTGACCATCACCTAGGAGGCTCCCAACAATAGTTAAAGGCATATTTTTAAACAACTTGCAACTATGGAGGCCAAGACTGAAAAACTGTATGTTGTAAAACCACAAAGGGGTAGTGACATTGCTTGAATAGTCTATTTTAGGTATGGGCCACTGAATTAAGTAGACATGGTAGAATGAAGAAGCTTGGGAAATAAGATGGGTCTATGCAAGGAATCTC
The DNA here is from genome assembly GCA_006410615.1 of Neotragus moschatus. Classification (NCBI taxonomy): domain Eukaryota; kingdom Metazoa; phylum Chordata; class Mammalia; order Artiodactyla; family Bovidae; genus Neotragus; species Neotragus moschatus. The sequence continues at coordinate 436,857 of SJYA01000899.1, read as the reverse complement.
ATTAAATGTTTAATCAAGATTTCATGACCTATATAGGGAATTGGAAGGCTCCCTGAGAAGTCATAAAAATTAATTTGGAGGAGAATTAAAAATGAAGACTCACAGTGCTGTGTAAGTGATTTTGTGTCCCATAAAGCTCCCTAAATGTGTTTATGAGCTGAGCATCCTGTCCTGAGCTCATGAAATAGGAAACAATGCATCAGTCTTAGCATCTCTTGGTATTTGAAATGCTTGAAATTATTATCTCATACTCTTGGCTGTCTCGAAGGAAACAAAACAGAAGTGTATGTTTGGGTCAGGCTTTAATTTTCCAGGAGACTGAAAAATTCAATCACTATCTACCCAGACACAAATCTTGTCTTCTTTTTCCTCTAATCAGAAGGAGCTCATTCTTCTGGGCTTATGTCAACTTTAATGGGCAGCGTAGGAAGGTGATACCCCAAGTGTATTTCAGCATTCACTCCATATTTATTCTCTTTTCTAACTGTCAGCTTTAATTCATGGTGGAGATCATTGTGTAAATTTCACAAGCTTGTTTTTCTTCTTTATTAATAGTGAGCAGGAATAATGAAATGTTAACTAAGATTATAAAAATATATACCTGTGACTCCACATTCAATTTCTTTAAGTTTTACCATTTTGGACTACAGAAAGCCTTACTTCAAAAAACTGGACAAATGAATGTCAATTTAAAATAAATATTATTAATCCACTGTATATTCTTGCCTCCTTTGTCGATGATAAGGTGTCCATAGGTGTGTGGATTTATCTCTNGGCTATAGTAAATAATGTTGCTGTAAACATAGGGATGTAGATACATTTTCAAGTTAGTGTTTTCATTTATTTGGATACATTCCCAGAAGTAGAATTGCTAGATTATATGGTAGTTCTATTTTTAATTTTTTGAGAAACTTCCAAACTTTTTCCCATAGTGGCAACAACAATTTATAATCTCACCAACAGTGCTCAGAGGTTCCCAGAAAAGAAAGCTTTATATGTGGAACTTAGCTGATTAGAAAGGGTGGCATGCTGGCGCAAGTATGAAGACACAGTTCATTTCAGTTCAGTCACTCGGTTGTGTCCGACTCTTTGCGACCCCATGAACCGCAGTACGCCAGGCCTCCCTGTCCATCAGCAACTCCCAGAGTCCACCCAAACCCATGTCAATTGAGTCAGTGATGCCATCCAACTATCTCATCTTCTGTCGTCCCCTTCTTCTGCCCTCAGTCTTTCCCAGCATCAGGGGCTTTTCCAATGAGTCANTTTGCGACCCTATGAACCGCAGTACGCCAGGCCTCCCTGTCCATCAGCAACTCCCAGAGTCCACCCAAACCCATGTCAATTGAGTCAGTGATGCCATCCAACTATCTCATCCTCTGTCGTCCCCTTCTCCTGCCCTCAGTCTTTCCCAGCATCAGGGGCTTTTCCAATGAGTCAGCTCTTCGCATCAGCTGGCCAGAGTATTAGAGTTTCATATTCTAATTTTCTCATCCTTGCTCAGCAGTCGTTACTGTTGTCTTAGACTAGAGGGCTCTGTTCTGTCTACCTGAATTTCAATTTCTACCTATAGTATGAATGAACACTGTGGTATTTTCCCCACCAGATGAACTCTAGCTTGGTTTATTACAAGCAAAACTATATATGAACTTCAGCTGCTCATCTGATCCTCACCTGACGGCCAGCCCTGAAATTTGGGTGGATCATGGTGGTGTCACTTCAGCCTGACCCAGCATCTTCTCGCTGACATTTTTAGATTAGAATCTCACAGAGCTCACAACCAAGTCTCATTCAAATTATGGTAGCATTCCACTGTAGGGAAAATCATGAAGTTATTGTGCTAGCATGCATTTGGAAAGTATTTGAGTGAAAAATAAAGGACAGGAGAAAAAAGCACTAGCAGCTGCTAGTTTAGAAGCTAACAGATGAGCTAGTTAAGTTGGACAGTGAAATCAAAATACAGGGATGCAAAAATGTAGCTAATATATAAGAGATACACCAGTGTATTGAAGTACTTATACATTAAGACGTCTTTTAGAATCATCATTCCATTTAAAGTAGAAAATCTGATACATCATTGACTCTTCTCACTAACAAATTCATTTTCTAGACAGTGATGGAAACAACTATGGGGATTGCTACTTTGAAAATCATTTCAAAAAAATGAAGATCTGATTCTTAGTGTACAAACATTGGCATAAAATCAAAGGAAGGATACATACAGGGTATGGTCTGATGTGTGCACTGGGCTTTAGAAAAGCAGCTGTAAAACATTCACGGAAAAACAGGAGTCTCTGTTCAGTAACATGAAAGAAGAGAGTAATTCAAAAAGGATATGAATCTGTGAGAAAACAAATTCTGACAATTCAATCATAAATAATCCCCTGAATAAGGAAAAGGAGGTGACTTCTAAAGAAATCAGTGTAGCTCTATAGGGAGTTATCTAAGAATGCAACATTATGCAGGAAAAGGCACAACTTAAAGGAAGACTATAAAGGAGTATTCTAGCCAGGAAATCCATTGCAAAACATATTAAATAGAACCCAGAATAAGTTAGTTTGTGAAATATACTGAGGACAACAAAATGGTCTGTTTTTCCGTTTTATATGAAAACTGATCATAAAGAACGGATTAGTCTTGGGCACGATGCTATGGTGTTAAAAGGGAGAAAGGAGAAGAAGTCAACAGTTATTTTACTTCTACTTTCCATATGAAAGACAATGATCCTCAAAGTGTACAGTGTAGAACTTCGCTTAGAACAAGTCAGGCTCAAGGCAGACAAGGAAGAAAAAAGTAGACCTATGTTTATGGACAACTACTTTACTGAAAAATTACTTTTTTGGAAATTTACTACACATTCTGTTAAGACTCTGGGCATATAGAAATAAGTAAATTAAATATATAACAGCTTTGATCACAAGTGAAATTTTATACACACATCTCATGCACTTCTAGAAATTTAAGAGGTATCATTACTTTTAAAAGAGGAAATATCAAGGCTAAGAGAAAGTCAGTAAACTGTTCAGAGATGTCCCATGTATTTAATGGAGACACTGAGGTGAGGACCTAACCTGGTCTGACATTAGAAGTCATGTATTTTCTCCCTTCTATCCAATGACTCTCTCTTAAGTAGAGAGTGAAAGTTCATATAAGTTATATCTAGAATGCAAAAGTAACTGCAGGCATAATTGTAGAATACCAGTTTTCATTCCATATAATTGGAAATATAGCAAGTCCTATGATACTGCAAAAGTACAAATATCTTGATCATTCGAAGGGGAAACATATCTATATATATTTTTCATAAACTATAAATAGGCAAATTCAATGTAGATTTTAAAATGGAATTTTCTCCAATGATGTGTCAGTCAGTTCAATCACCCAGTTGTGTCTGACTCTTTGAGACCCCATGGACTGCAGCATGCCACACTTCCCTGTCCATCACCAATGACATATAAACATTTAAAAATGAGTAGTAACCACAAGGTGGCTGCGTGATTTCCAAAAATACATATCATATTTAATTTTTAAAATGATTTCAGAAAAGTATTTGCCCACATAGCTCAAATATTTCACACAACTATTTCTGATATCTTAATGTTTAATAATTCAGGTAGATTTATGTGTTGTTGGTGGAAAATTTTCTCAAAAGATCATGGGAAATAAAAAAGTCTTTGGTGATATGGCATAAGGCCTCTGTTGTTGCCCTTCTTTTAATATGTTTTAACTTTCCAGGTGGCTCAGTGGTAAAGTTGTGCCTGCACTGTGCAGCGGCAGGAGGGCTGGGTTCCATCCATGGGTTGGGAAGATCCCCTGGAGAAGGACATGGCAATCCACTCCAGTATTCTTGCCTGGAAAACCCCATGGACCAACGGAACCTGATGGACCCCAGTTCATAGGCTCACAAAGAGCTGGACACACTGAAGCAACTGAGCACACAGCACAATCTATCATAAGGGAAGACATAGAAGCATATTTAGAAAAGAACTTGATGCAGAAAATTATGAAGAACAGGCAATGTATTGGGTTCTAAATGAAAATGCAACCAAAGTTTGATAGGCCAAATACACAGCATGAAATTTCACAGAGATGTAAAAGCTTACACTGAGTTTAAAAAATTCATTGCTAACAAAGAAAAGATTTGTGGCTTAACAATACATCATTTGAAAAAATTATGTCCCAGAAGATTTTAATTCTCACAAATCCAATTGTAGAAAACAGTATAAAACAGCTTTTATATGGCCATCTCAGCCTCATTTCTATTCAGTGGCACGACCAAACAAAATATATTTTAAGTGAGAGATTGCCGTAACAAAGTTCACCCAAAACAGATAGATACAAAGACTGAGAAGATTGGTGAATATTCTAACTGCTCCTATATCTCTACTGCCTCGCTGTGGGTCTGGCTGTCAGTCAACACGCATGAGTTGATGGACCATGGACAGTGTGTAACATGAGGCATAGATAAAGTAACAGAAAAGTTTCATCTAAAGAAAAGAAGGTTTAAGAGAGTAATAACAGCTGCCTTCAAGTAAAGGAGGCTCTATTATGTAAAAAGATGGGCGAGATTATATATCTAGCAGTTTCAGAGGAAATTAGACTTTTTTTTTTTCTGTGATAAGATGAAATCTTTAAAATGAGTAGAGGTATACACAAATGAAATGATAACCTTTTTGAGAGTCCCTTGGACAGCAAGGAGATCAAGCTAGTCAATCCTAATGGAAATCAACCCTGAATATTCATTGGAAGGACTGATGCTGAAGCTGAAGCTCTAATACTATGGCCTCCTGATGCCAAGAGCCAACTCATTGGAAAGGACCCTAACGCTGGGAAAGACTGAAAGCAAAAGGAGAAGAGGGGTAGCAGAGGATGAGATGGTTAGATAGCATCACCAACTCAATGGACATGAATTTGAGCAACTTCGAGGGACAGAGGACAGGAANGCTGAAGCTCTAATACTATGGCCTCCTGATGCCAAGAGCCAACTCATTGGAAAGGACCCTAACGCTGGGAAAGACTGAAAGCAAAAGGAGAAGAGGGGTAGCAGAGGATGAGATGGTTAGATAGCATCACCAACTCAATGGACATGAATTTGAGCAACTTCGAGGGACAGAGGACAGGAAAGCCTGGCGAGCTGCAGATCATGGGATCGCAAAGAGTTGGACCCAACTTAGTGACTGAACAGCAGAACATCCTTTCTGAGTGTGAACTCTCTATTGATGAAGGTATTAAGAAGATACAGCCTCATTCAATTAAAGGAAAGTGGTGGCTGGGTATCTGCTGAAACAATTCTAATGGGAAATCTTTCTGATTGTATGTAAAAATATGGCTGGATTTTTTTTCTTTATTGTCTTGTGATGTTTCTTATTTTTGTATTTTCAGTCAGTTCAGTCACTGAGTCCGACTCTTTGAACTCCATGGAATGTAGCACTCCAGGCTTTTCTGTCCATCACCAATTCCTGGAGCTTGCTCAAACTCATGTCCATCAAGTCAGTGATGCCATCCAACCAACTTACACTCTGTCATCCCCTTCTCCTCTTGTGTTCAATCTTTCCTAGCATCAGAGTCTTTTCTAAGGAGTCAGTTCTTCACATCAGGTGGCCAAAGTATTGGAGCTTCAGCCTTAGCATCAGTCCTTCCAATGAATATTCAGGACTGATTTCCTTTAGGATTGACTAGTTTGCAGTCCAAAGGACTCTCAAGAATCTTCTCCAGCACCACAGTTCAAAAGCATCAATTCTTTGGTGCTCAGCTTTTCTAATGGTCCAAACTCAAGTCCATTCATGATGACTGGAAAAACCATAGTTTGACTAGATGGACCTTTGTTGGCAAAGTAATGTCTCTGCTTTTTAATATACTGTCTAGGTTGGTCCTAACTTTTCTTCCAAGGAGCAAGCATCTTTGAATTTCATGGCTGCAATCACCATCTGCAGCAATTTTGGAGCCCCCAAAATCAAGTCTGTCACTGTTTCCATTGTTTCCCCATTTATTTGGCATGAAGTGATGGGACCAGATGCCATGATCTTAGTTTTTTGAATGTTGAGTTTTAAGCCAGATTTCTCACTCTCTTCTTTCACTTTCATCAAGAGACTTTTTAGTTTCTCTTCGCTTCTGCCATAAGGGTGGTGTTATCTGCATATCTGAGGTTATTGATATTTCTCCTGGCAATCTTGATTCCCACTTGTGCTTCATTTTGCATGATGTATTCTGCATAAAAGTCACATAAACAGGGTGAAAATATACCACCTTGATGTACTCCATTCCCAGTTCTGAGCCAGTCCATTGTTCCATGTCTGATTCTCACTGTTTTGTAGCTTACTAGTCCTAAATTTGGGGTGACCTGGTGGCTTGGTGGTAAAGAATTCACCTGCCAAAGCAGGAGACGTAGTTTCAATCCCTGGGTCAGGAAGATTCCTTAGAGATGGAAATGGCAAGCCACTCCAGTATCCTTGCCTGGAAAATTCCAAGGACAGAGGAGCCTGGCAGGCTACCACCCATGGAGTCTCAAAGAGTCAGACATGACTTAGCGACTAAATAACAACAATGGTTCTTAAAGTTATAAACCTAAAAGTTAATAGGCCTATTCAGTACTAAAGTTATTCAGGATGAAAATGTTTCATCTAAAGAACACTGAATTTAGTGATTAGACCATCTTCAGTTCAAAAAATGTTACTTTTTCAGTTTATAATTNGGTTTATAAACACAAGTTAAAATGAAATAGAAATAACCTATGCACTTTAATATTTAATACCAGAGTTATTAGCATTCATGTTAACTTGAGCTTTAAAGTTAGACAGTGATTTTTGCTTTCTGCTTTCACAAATTAACATTGTGACTATGAACAAGTTATTTAAAATTTCTATACTTCAGCATCCTTATCTGCAAATGGAGACATCAGAAGATTTTGGTTATATTAAACAGGTGAGGTGATTTAATATAATGATTAATACAGTGACCTATATTCTATTATCTATTGTTATTGGGTTCCAGAAAAAAAAAAAAAACGGTTTTCAAAAATCAAGAGACAGCTTCATCTTAAGTTTGTAAAAAATGTTGGAAGATTCAGTTAATTCTGTGGATTAAATTGTCTAGAGCTTCATTAGAGACTGAAATATAAAACATGAATTTGCCTTTTCTAGTTTGGTTCCTTAGATCATTCAAACTTTTTTGCAAAAATTTGTCAAGGCTAAAAATGAAATGATAACATTCATTTGTAGCTCAAAATTTTAAATCTAAACAGATGATAACTATTGTCAATTACAATGTATTTATTTTATTGACAAGGAAGCTGAAAAATAAAAACCAAAGAAGTTTTCATGGTAGTATGAATTAGAAACTAGCAACAAATTTCATTAAAGTTTAATTTCTTGGTGGAGTAATAATTATGCATGTTAGAAATCTTATATCTAGTATGAAGTCTGGTTTTTATTTTTATAGAAAAGTGTGTCCACATTTGGAATTTTCATTTAAAATGATATTTGGCTTATATCTGACATTTCCAGAATTACATAATCAATCTATGCAGTATTGTATTTCTTACTCTGAGTAGCTGGAATGGATGAGTTTTTAACACCATCTACTATGCAACAAAATTATTTTCAGTAACATTCATGAAATGAAGTAAATTTTAATAATGGATACAGAGAACCATAAATGTAAAAATGTTAGTTAATTGAACTTTGTATTATGTAATTATGCAAATGGAAACAAATTAATCAAATAGTATAAAAAGAAAACACTAGTTAGTCCTGTTAATTGCATTAAGCATTTTTAAGATAGAAAAGTAACACATAAAAATAAGCATTTCCAAAGAGAAAATTATGCACAATTAAGATAATAATTTGCAAATGGAATGACGAACTAAAGTAACTGAAGTTCTGTATCCTTGACTAAATAGTCAGTGGGATCATGTTTATCAGGTATGATGCTTAAACATAGTGACTGGAGTACCATAGACACAGGATTATCCAACTTAGTGCTGTGCTGGTGGAGGCTTGTGCTGGTGCAGAGGCTACTGTGAGCAGCTCTTTCCAATTTCGTGGTCATTGACATAACATTGGCAGCTTGAGATTAGTCATAGAACGTGTAGTAGATACCAAAGGAATAAGGTTATTTCTTCAGGAATCCAATCGTAACACACTTACCAGTACATCACAGATCAAACTGTGAGCACAGGCAATTTCAAAACTTCGAAAAGTAACTTTCAAATAATTGTCTGTAATAAGTCCATAAAGTTGGGAACCAACTGTATAACTAGTAGTCCACTGAATTAATTTTTACACAGATAACAACGTAACTGGAGAAACTGTTCAAAACTTAGATGGACAAAAAATGATTTAGATTGTTGGCTGCTGCTGCTAAGTCGCTTCAGTTGTGTCCGACTCTGTGCGACCCCGTAAGGGCAGCCTATCAGGCTCTTCCGTCCCTCCAATGCACGAGAGTAAAAGGTGAAAGTGAAAGTTGCTCAGTCGTGCCCGACCCTTAGCGACTCCAAGGACTGCAGCCCATCAGGCTCCTCCGTCCATGGGAGTTTCCAGGCAAGAATACTGGAGTGAGGTACCACTGCCTCCTCCGTAGATTGTTGGCACATGGTGATAAAAACGGACTGATCTCAAATATATTTTATTATTGGGCTAACTTTTACTTTTAAAGCCAACTTGATTGACATAACTTATTTGCATATATTCAAAGTGCAAAATTCAATAAATGCTAACAGTTGCATACTCTGAATTACCACCATCACCAATTAAAAAAAATTCTAATGACCCCCCCCAAANCTGATCTCAAATGTATTTTATTATTGGGCTAACTTTTACTTTTAAAGCCAACTTGATTGACATAACTTATTTGCATATATTCAAAGTGCAAAATTCAATAAATGCTAACAGTTGCATACTCTGAATTACCACCATCACCAATTAAAAAAAATTCCAATGACCCCCCCAAAATTCTTCTTGCCCCTGTTCCACAGATATTTTCTATCATACCTAGCTGTAGACAACAACTGATAACTGATAAAGCTTTTGTCCCTGCAGATTAACTTGCATTTTTCTAGACTTTTAAATATATTAAATTATATATCATGCATGCTTTTTATTCCATTTTTTTTTTCCCCCACTGAACATTCAGTGTGTTACATTTATCAGTAAGTCAGTTCTTTTCATTGCCAAGCAAATTTCCATTGAATGCAAATATCACTTTTTGGTTATTCACTCACATATTGATGGGCATTCAGATACATTTAATTTTGATATATGTTTTCATTTCTTTTTATTCCTAAATTATTAGGAATGGAATGTCTAGGTTTTACAATAGGTTCCTGTTTGACTCTCTTAAAAATGAGGAGTTCTCGCAAGTGTTGTAAGTTGTACCATTTTACCTTGTATTCAGCAGTATAGGAGAGTTTTAGTTGCAATTCATGCTCATCAACATTCAGTTGGATGGAGCAGTTCATTCTCTCTCAGCAGTCAAAGTAAAAGTCTCATAGACCTTACTGGACCTGCCTGAATCACACAGCTTTCTCCAAACCATTACTGGACTTCTATTTACCCAGGCCTGTACCACAGGTCACTATCGAGGCTGGAATTTAAGTCAGCTTCACTATAACCCATATGCTAAGGGTTGGGACAAAATGCAGTGGTTCCTCAGAGGAAAACAGGGCACCATTAAGGAAGGTTGAATGGATTCCAGGAGGCCAAAGATCAATATAATTCTTCTACATAATTCCATTAGGTATAGAAAACTTTGTTAAGTTTTAATTCTGTTCAGAAATAACAGCTTTTTAAACTTAGACATGTACAATTAAAGAAAAAATTTATTTTCAGTTGGAATAATAGTGCAATGAAACATAGCAACTAATAAACATATGCTCAGGACATTTAGTAAAGAAGCTGATGAGTAGGTGTTGGGAAAACATATTAAGTTCATTGCTTTCCTTTTTTTTTGTTTGAAATTCATGGAAATCTGTCAGTAACACAACTGAGTGTACTTGCTGAACACAGATGGTTGTGTTCTCTTTCTTGGTAGCATAGAAAGCTGGAGAAAGAGGTGCAGATGGCCAGATGGAGGAGGTTTTAGAAATGTGCGTGAGGCCAATGATAACTTTAGAGATCACAAAATTTATGCAAACCTAAAACTTTTAGAATATTTGTTAACCTGAAAACTGATGGTTCCTGACCTTTGAACATCACTGCTGTTATTCAACCTTGGCCTTATAGAAAGGATAAAGAAGAGAAGAGAAATAGGTCAGTCAATCTTCCCATTTTTCATCTGTTTATTAAGTTAGGTCAACTCTCCTTATGTTTATGGCTTCCCAGGTGGCTCAGTGAGTAAAGAATCTGCCTGCAATGCAAGAGACTCAGAAGACTCTGGTTTCATCCCTGGGTTGGGAAGATTCCCTGGAGGAGGGCATGGTAATCCATTTCAGTATTCTTGCCTGGAGAATCCCATGGTCACAGGAGCCTGGCGGGCTACAGTCCATAGGGATCGCAAAGAGTCAGACTCCAACTGAAGCAACTGACCATGCACACTCATCTCATGGGTACAGAGTCTGAAGTTTGTTTGGCTATTCAATTTTCATTCTTTACAAATTGCATGTGAATTCTGAAAGTTGAATAACTTAATGAATAATTTCATTAACTTTACATTCAATATCTTACTACTTCCTACCTCTTACTTTGCTCATCGAACATTTTAGGTACATACCTTTTAAATTAGTTTTTTACTCTCTTTCTTTCTATCACTTTATTAAAATAAAAACTTTATGAAGAAAGACTCTTTTAATTATTCTCTTCATTGTTGTATTCTTTTCACCAAGAGATATTCCTGGCATGAAATAGATACCTCAAAATTTGTTCAAAACAAATTTTCTGAATTTGTTTTGGATAGACAGAGGGACGTTAAAGACGAGAATAAGGACTTCACCTGATTTATTTAGTGACATATCTGAGGGGCTAAAACAGTGCCCAGAGAATAGTAGATTCTTAATAGCTGTTTGCTGAATGAATTAAAGATATCCATTCTTTTGTCCTTCTTTGTGAAGGAGACAAGGTTAACTATTGAAGAGTGAAAGAAAGTAGGAGTTAAAGTAATCTAAACAAATGCTGAAGATCTGTATTAACTATTGTAGGTAACTATAAAAGCAGCCAATCAGAGACCCACAGAAGAACTTTGAAACTAAAGAAACACAGTCTACATGAGTATATGATTTCTTTCAACGTGTCGCTAGCAAGGGCAAGGAAGCACACCACCATCTTCTAAAATAACAGGTCTTCTCTCTAGCAAAAGCTGCTGTAATGTGTCATGGCATGTAGACTGGAGAAGAAGAAAAGTGACTTCACTTCTGGGATGGAAGGCAAGAGTATAGGAGTTAGAAGACTCAGTGGACGCAGAGAGAAGAAATGGTGGGATGTGTGACAGACTGAAACCATGATCCATTTTGTCACAGCCTGGAATACTGAAAATTTTACTGAAATATTTCCATTTCTAAGTGATGAGATTCTGCCTGAGGCCAAAGTAAAATGTCAGCACAAAGTAGAATGGCTTTGTTTGAGGCTCATGCAGCAAGGGGAATGGGTGGAAGAGGCCAAGGAATAGAGAACCAGCTTCTAGGTGGAGTTTTCAAGAGTCGAGTTGGAGATGTGGACTCTAGAGTCATGTTCAATATGCCCCATGAAGGTGAAAATGACAGAGAAATCTATAGGTGATAGACTTATAAAAGTAAATAGAATAAGTGATAGAGCAGATAGAAAAAGTTGATTAGGAGTAGTATCGATAGACAACTAAAGCCTCAGAAGAAGAAGAGGGGCCAGCTAATGACTTATAAGTGACATTAGGGAGCTAAGAGAATGGACTTGGGAGAGGAGGGACAAGTCAAACCAGGGAGCAAGATGCCCTGTTGCAGGCTACTGCAGAACTACTGAGAGAGACATAAGTGGTTTGGACTAGGGCAGTGGAGGTGGAAGAGATGAGGAACTGTCAGTAAGGGTCATTTTTTGAAGATAGAGTCAATAGAGTTGATTAATGGAGCTAAACGTACAGCATGAAGCTCACTGGTATTTGGTCTGAAAACTGGATGATTGTTAATACTAGGGGGGCGAGGCAAAGAGAGAGGCCAGTTAGAGAGAGGTCAGTTTGAGGGAGCAAAGAAGAGCTTTATTTGGGCTTTATATGTGTAAGAAAGGCTGATGTCCATTCAAGCATTCACAGAAGTACCGGAACTGTCAACTGCGTCCATATGCACTGTGTCACGTGTTATGCTCTTACTGACCCAGGGAGATAGATTCTAATGTTATTATAACTTAACCAGCAAGACTTAGAAGTGAAGGGATAATGTCAAAGTCATATAGGTAGAAAGCCTTGAGGGCAGGCTTTGAACCAAGGCTGATCAAGGAGCAAGAACTTCCAATCACCATCCAAAGAGCTACAAACCCTCCTGACGTAGTGGATCCAGGTTTTGTGGTATCTAAAGAATATACAACTCGGGAAGTAGCTTCCCTGGTGGCTCAGACAGTAAAGAACCTGACTGCACTGCAAAAGACTAGGTCAGGAAGATCTCCTGGAGAAGGGAATGGCTACCCACTCCAGAATTCTTGCCTGGAGAATCCCATGGACAGAGAAGCCTGGTGGGCTACAGTCCATGGGGTCACAAGGAATTGGACACAACTGAGGGACTTTCACTTTCTGTAAGAAAAGGAACCCTTATAGCTACAAATTTTGATATGGAAGTAAACATTAAAAACGAGAAAAGAATTTATAAACAAATTATATGCTTTAAAAGCTGTGTAATACCACACATATCACAAAACTCTAGAAAGTTAACATAATTCTTAATGGTTAGCAAGTGAAAACATTTCTATAACATTTTTCCTACACTTCTTATCTGTAAAAAATCTTTGAATACATCTTTCTATGACAAAGTTTTCATAATGTTATTTTCTATAAAAAAATTGACAGATAAATTAGTTGCACATCTTTTATGATTTTAACATTTATCAATTTTTAATTATTGATAGTTAAGAAAAGGTTCCTTCAGAGTCACAACTCTATATAAATGAGTAGGATTGTTTGGGAATTTGTTGGGAAATCTGGAAATTTATTCAAGTCTGGCAAACAACATAAAACCAGGTGACATATTGTTGAAGCCCCTTCCTAAGTTTTCCAAGATGTGTATGCAGGGAAGGGGCCTGGTGAAGGCACCTATAGTGCTATTTTCTCTCCAAGTAAGTGGGGAAAAGAGTGAGAGGGTAGGGAGGCCTGTGCTGCATGTCATGAAACCTGAGAGGTGGGCTTCCCTCGTAGCTCAGCTGGTGAAGAATCGACCTGCAAAGCAGGAGACCCTGGTTCAATTCCTGGATCAGGAAGATCCTCTGAGGAAGGGATAGGTTACCCATTCCAGTGTTCTTAGGCTTCCTTGGTGGCTCAGATGGTAAAGGATCTGCCTGAAATGTGGAAGACATGGGTTTGAGTCCTCAGTTGGGAAGATCCCCTGGAGGAGGGCATGGCGACCCACTTAAGTATTCTTGCCTGGAGAATCCCATGGACAGAGGAGCCTGGTTTGTTACAGTCCATGGTGTCGCAAAGAGCTGGACACGACTGAGCAGCTAAGCATAGCACAGCACAGCAAGCTGAGAGTTACCCTGCCTGAGTGGCCAGAGAAGCCATTGGCAGCCTCCTCTGACACTCAGCCTGGTAAAATGATCAGTTCTCCAGTCGTGATGTGACAGCCAGCAGTTGAAAGTGGAGAAGCTTGGAGAAAATGATGCTTTCTCACAAATTCCTCAAAAATCAGGAAAAAAAAAAAAATGGCATTGCCTTTTCTATTTCCCTTACCTGACATCCTGCCTTGAGTCAATGAGAATAACTTACTAAATATTTATCTTGCTAAAGCTTTCGATTATTTTAAAATATTTCCTGTTTGGAGATTAAGTATAAGAAGAAATGATACACATTCTTCTTATAATTAACTGATCAATAAGGGAAAGCTTTGCCATGATTACACTGTTGCTTGAACTCACTGTCATAAAACAGTGATTGAACTTAAATTGTGCATGGTTTTCTTTCTTCATTCAATTAATTTTTCTTTGAAATAGTGATATGTTCAGGACCTTTTCTGCTATTATATAACACTGTGAAATGAAAATAGGTAGGAGTTCACATTTTTGTATCCTTAGGCCTGAAAGGTAGTCAAGGACTGGAATAATCATTACAGAAGAGCAACTCTTTGTCCTGGTTGGAAAAACATTATGGATTTAAAGAAAGAGAAACAGTATGAGAAGTTTTTAAAAGCCAGGAAATTGGTATAAAAAAGTGCTTTCTGGGATGTTTAGAATCCCATTAAATCCACTTTCCCTTCCATATGTTTAGTAAGCTGGAAGGTATCATGGGGGCACCTTGACTCAATTCAATATGCTTAATGGAATTTCAGAATTCAGTATAACTAGGATGGCCAACTCCCACCAGTCTAGGGCTCCATTTCATTCTTTAATTGATATTACAGAGTGCCCAGACTCAATGCTCCCACGTGTTCAATTCAGTAGGAAGCCCAGTTTGATATATCAAAAATTCCTATGGGTCCTTACTGTCCTAACTGCTTGCTAATGGGTCATAAATTCATCCTAGAGGCCTGGAGAGTCCTCATGGGGGCCACAGGGTGGTCATCCACAAAGCCATCAGTGAACAGATAAGCCTCTCACTGTCCAAGGACAGGAAATCACTGAGCCCACAGCATATGAAGTCACATTGTCCTCCACTGCACCTTGACATTCTGTATGAACCCAGTGATCCTTTTGTTACACTTGGCTAAGAAAGTAGTAGGAAAGAGGATCCTTAAACTAGGTCTCTGTCATCAGTCAAGAGCAGGCCTATACACAGGGGCAAGGTTTGTGTGGGGATTAAATCTTCCATCATGTAAGAGTCCTTTTTAACACAAAATCATAAGTTTTAAATACATAATTATGTGCAGAGGTAAATATTTCTTTTGAGTGAGGAAACACATCATAAAATGTGGCAGAATCATTAGATTCAGGTCTCTTTAAGATTTACTTTAGCTAATTTTCCAGAAATGCTTCATACAAACGGTCCCCAAGTATAATCTGGATAAAGGTGAGTCCCTAAAAGGGCAACTCCATTAGCTTCATGATAAATTCACTCCTCACTTGGATGGTGTCAGCTCTGGGTGCATTGTTGATTACCAGGAGCTTTGCCAGAAATATTTGGCCCTGATAGTCTGGATGCTTTGTGTAAAGCCATCAGGAGGTTTTCTCTACCTCTTGGTGCATAGCGCTCAGAGAAATGATCCATTCAGACTACCATCTCCTCCTCCTCACTTCCTTGTCAAGACTGGTCTTGCCAGTTAAGTCCAGACTATCGCAGGTCTTTTGAGATTTGAAAAAGGATATGACTTCCTTTAGTTTTTATCTAGTGAAGGTGCAGCCCTTGACAAAATGAGCATCTCTACTACCATGGACCACGTTAATTTTATCCAACTGTATTTATTTTTCCTATTGGTAGTAAAGGATG
The DNA here is from genome assembly GCA_006410615.1 of Neotragus moschatus. Classification (NCBI taxonomy): domain Eukaryota; kingdom Metazoa; phylum Chordata; class Mammalia; order Artiodactyla; family Bovidae; genus Neotragus; species Neotragus moschatus. The sequence continues at coordinate 421,341 of SJYA01000899.1, read as the reverse complement.
TACAATGAAGAGGTCTCTCAACCCCAACACCTGTCTCCTCCTGCTCTGCAATTCTGCCCTTCAATGTTAGTGTTTCCTGGGTAGCCTTGCAGAAATGTATTTTGCAAATGTAAACAGATGTGTGTGTCTGTTTTTGAGGTCTTCCATTCTTTTATAATGCACTAGAATAGATTCATTTAATCTCTCTTATTACAATTTGTTAGAATTCTCTGGTGAAATGACCTGAGGACAATGCTCTTAGGAGAGGTAGACAAGAAGGAAATTCTTTCAGATATTTCTCTATTTCTTTCATAGTGAAATCTTGTCTCATATTGGGTGGGGCACCTTGCTTTCCTCTGTTAATATTCGCCTGGCATAACTTCCCTCTTTTGTTTTAGCGTAGCATTTTGCTTTGAAATCTAAATAGTCTTTTTTTGTGTACTGTGTGAGTTTAGTCTAATTACATTTACTGATATGACTGATTTTATTCCATTTTAGTATTTTATTTGGATTTTTTAAAAAATATACTTTATTTTTTATACTTTTAATTAAGATTTTTTATATTGGAGTCTGTTTTACTGTTTTAGTATTTTAGAGTTTTCTTTTTCTTTTCACAACTTTAAAAATACTTCATAGGTTCCTTAAGGATCCAATAGTGTTACAAAGGTATGTCTATTACACCTTGGTACTGTTAAATATACTCAGTATCTTCACTATTTGCTAAAGATGAGATCAGAACATCTACTCATCTAACTTCAGCTAATTTTCTAATTACAGCAGATTATAGTATTTACATTTTGACTCAATCTCGTAATCTTAACATTGCCTCAGTATTTGTTTTTATAGATAAATAGATTCAGTAATCACCACAAACTTCTTTGCTGTGGTTTTTCCAATCATTTCTTGGTTGCTTAAATCTTGCTCACAGATAGATTCCTCAAGAACAGATGGGAACAATTCCCTTGAATCCTTCTTAAATATATATGTTGAAATAGTATTTTATTTCAGAAAAGTCTTAATAAACTATATTTTTAAATACTTGTGTTGTTTTCTTTTATTTCAATTGATTCTATAATTCCCACTATGGTATCTTGGGTCTCCATGGCTTATTTCCCATACCTAGGAAGATATAATAGAATATCATGAGCTGTTTTTGTTTGTTTTAGTATCTTTTTTTTTTTCCTCTTTATGAAGAAAAGAATTTGAAAAGGAAATCTGACCATGAGAAATAAAGAAATCTTTTAAAACTCATGCGGTCAGACACCAGCATGTAATTCAACCAATGACCTTCTCCTGGTCTTATTTAAGTTACACTGGGATATGCAAAGTGGGTGGTCCCAAATTGCTGACAGCATTATAGGTCTTGCTGGAGCTTGGAACAGAGTCTTGGTCCAGTGTAATGAGTGGTAATTAGAGGGAAACCGTGGGCCCCCCAAACTATGTCATCCACCCAAAACACAGTGATAGTTACACGGCAGACTTTGAGATGTAGTTTTTCAAAGCTTCACTTATAGGCTACCCATCTCCTTCTAAAACCTTCTGATAAATCTGAAGATGTCCAATGCTATCTTAAGAGACAATCTATACAAGAATAGAAATCAGATTCTATAAAAGCATAGAGAACAGACCAAAGGGCAATTCCTCAAGGCAGATGTCTACCCCTGGCAATGACAAAGAGAGTGGACCAGAGTGTCCTGAAGGAAAAGACATAAGAATTTCAGGCCTCCCATGTAACTGATTTATTATCCAGAGGTATAGGTTTTACAGCAAAGAAATAATCACATTGGCAGGTTAAGTCCCTAATGTTGTGGGTTCAGACCAGGTTCAGAGCTTCTGCAGGGGCAGCTAGCTCAGTCTTACACTGGATTCCCAGATTCGCTGCTCTTCGGTTCTCCGAGTGGCCATCTGACTTCCTGCTGTAATCAGAAAAGCCTTGCTAGTGACAATCTGTAACTGTCAGGCACAGGGACAGAAAAGGGTCTCTAGATCCAAGGACTACATGATAAAAAAGAAAAAGAATCTAAGGGAAGTGAGTAGTGCCTGTAAAAAGTGCCAAAACATACCTCTGATTTAATTCTTCAGCTGCTCAGCTAGTTACGTATCTGCTATTCTATAGATATCACACATATTTTCCTATTTTCAGTGTTTCCTCTTTTCACTTTCTGTCAGAGATAGAGAAGAATGAAATATTCTCCCTGCATATACTGCAATCCATTTTATCAGTAAGTACGGATCTGAAAATAAAACCATCTTGACCCTCTCATAAAAGAAGGTGTTTTCAATTGCTTGCTGATAGCTTAGAAGTACACATCATTTTTCATACTCATATCCCTGGCAATTTGTCATGTGTTTGGACATTTCATTATCAGTGATATTTTACTATCTATTCATCTTTGCTCTTTCAAGAACCTGCTTATAACATTAAGACAATAGACTTCATCTGGTCAACAAAAGAACATTCCAATATGGGGTGATTAAGGAGATTAAACCAGTCAATTGTGAAGGAAATCAATATTCCTGAATATTCTTCGAAGGACTTATGTTAATGCTGAAGCTATAATACTTTGGCCACCTGATGTTAAAGAGCCAACTCATTGGAAGAGACCCTGATACTGGGAAAGACTGAGGGTAAGAGGAGAAGGAGGAGACTGAAGATGAGATAGTTAGATAGCATCNCCAGTCAATTGTGAAGGAAATCAATATTCCTGAATATTCTTTGAAGGACTTATGTTAATGCTGAAGCTATAATACTTTGGCCACCTGATGTTAAAGAGCCAACTCATTGGAAGAGACCCTGATACTGGGAAAGACTGAGGGTAAGAGGAGAAGGAGGAGACTGAAGATGAGATAGTTAGATAGCATCATTGACTCAATGGATATGAGTTTGAGCAAACTCCAGGAGATAGTAAGGCTTCCTAGGTGGCACTCATGGTAAAGAACTGGCCTGGCAATGTGGGAGACATAAGTAACACAGGTTCAATCCCTGGGTTGAGAAGATCCCCTGGAGGAGGGCATGGCAACCAACTCAAGTATTCTTGCCTGGAGAATCCTCATGGACAGAGGAACCTGACTGGATACAGTCCATAGTGTCACAAAGAGTTGGACACAACTGAAGCCACTTAGCATTCACACATGCCAGGAGATAGTAGGGAAAAGAGGAACCTGGCATTCTGCAGTCAATGGGGTCACAAACAGTCAGACATGATTTAATGCCTGAACAACAACAAGAATGTATACTAGGATGTCAGACAGCTTGGTTGAAATGGGCAATTTAGTCAATTCTCTCAAAGCCTTGAAAATAGAGATCATGTCCATATTCAACTCATAGGGTTGTGATGAGGATAAAATTCATTCATATATTTAAATGTATTTATTGGGCACCTTTCATGTGAGCTGAGGGAACAGGGAATGACAGGATGCTGCTTTAGATACAGAGGTCAGAGAAAGCTGCTCCAATGTTTTATTTGAGCAGAAAGCTGAATGAACTGAGAAAACAAATCATGCAAACACCAGGGAAAAGAACTTTCTAGGCAGAGAAAGGGGCAATTTCAAGGTACTCCACAGGGAATATTATTGCCATGTTTGAGAAGCTGGGTGAATTGTGATATCATCAATGAAGTCATGGAATACATTTTTTTAATGTTCAAGTGTCCAAGTGTTGCCTGACTCTGTGTGGCAGGGCTTAGAAAGTTTTTCATAAGTATTAGCAATTCTTTTTAGCATCTGAATCTCAGAAACAAAAATACCTCCCCTTTTTATTATTCTGTTTAATGTAAGAGAATCTACTTATGCTAATCACTGAACCAAGACTCTCTTATTCTTTAAGTCAACAGGCTTGCTGCTGCAAAAAGAATAAGGTTGACTGGGTTCTTTGGGACAAAGCAAGGAGCAATGATTTCAGACTTGCCTCATGCAGAATTATGACAGGCTAATGCTGTGCTTTTCTGAACTTGGGTTGTCTGTGCTGATGGCCTCAAGGAGACAGAGCCAGAAATAGGTGGTGGGAGAGCTGTACTGCACAGAATTCCCAGAACCAGGGGATTTCTAAAGCTTTCCAGACTGAGAAGTCACAGTCTTCACACAGAGTGTATTGTGGAAGGGTGCTTCTCCTCNGAATTATGACAGGCTAATGCTGTGCTTTTCTGAACTTGGGTTGTCTGTGCTGATGGCCTCAAGGAGACAGAGCCAGAAATAGGTGGTGGGAGAGCTGTACTGCACAGAATTCCCAGAACCAGGGGATTTCTAAAGCTTTCCAGACTGAGAAGTCACAGTCTTCACACAGAGTGTATTGTGGAAGGGTGCTTCTCCTCTGTTGGAGAAGATATCCATTACATGAGGAATAGTTATTATAGAAAATTATTTATTTATAAGTAAATTGTATTTATTGTAGAAATTAATAACACTTGTTAATTAAGAAGGTACAGACCTAAAACAGGAAGAGCAAAGGAAGGAGGAAAGGATGGAGGAGGNCTTCGTTTTCTGAATGTTGAGCTTTAAGCCAACTTTTTCACTCTCCTCTTTCACTTTCATCAAGAGGCTTTTTAGTTCCTCTTCACTTTCTGCCATAAGGGTGGTGTCATCTGCGTATCTGAGGTTATTGATATTTCTCCTAGCAATCTTGATTCCAGCTTGTGTTTCTAACAGAAATACATAATTATGTTCATCAAAAACATGTACAAGACTGCTTTTAGAAGGACTGCATATAATCGCCCTGGAAAAACTATAAATACCATCTCTTAGTAGAATGAATGAATGAAAATTAATTGTGGTATATTCATTCAATGGAATACTGAAAAGCAACTAAATAAACAACAACTATAAACAATCCAATTAATATGAAGTTCAAAACCAGGCAAAAGTAATCTAGAGTGTCAGTAGTCAGGAAACTGGTTATCCCTGGGGATGGAAGATACTAGTAGGGGATATGAAGAGCACTTTTAGAGCCAGATAATGTTTTTATCAGGTAAAGGGGCTATATTCAATTTGTGAAAATGTATCAAGATGTATATTTATTATTTTACTGGCATATCTTATAACACATAGATTCAGATTTTTTAATCTATAAAAATCCATGTATTAGCAGCTATATAAACACGTTGATCAATTTTGGCATTCCAACAGCTTTCTTATGCCCACCTCAAATTTCCCCCATTAGGTTATCACCAATCTGACTTCTATCATCATATGAGTTCAACCTGTTTCTGATTTTCACACAGTAAATAATAAACTACATATTCTTCTGTATCTTGATACTTTTTCTCAATATCATGTTTTTTAGATTTAATATTGTTGTTGTTCACTGCCATTATTTTGTTGGTGGATATTTTAATTATCATATTCAATTTTAATTATTATAAATAAGGCAGCTATGTATATGTGTATATATAGAACTTTTGTGGATATTAAGAACTTTTTTCCTAGCTATATATAAGAAAGTGAATTTTCTGGGTTAAATGGTATATGTATGTATGGGTTAACTATATATTTGAAACAGTTTTTTTATTTTTTATCTTNTTAATTATCATATTCAATTTTAATTATTATAAATAAGGCAGCTATGTATATGTGTATATATAGAACTTTTGTGGATATTAAGAACTTTTTTCCTAGCTATATATAAGAAAGTGAATTTTCTGGGTTAAATGGTATATGTATGTATGGGTTAACTATATATTTGAAACAGTTTTTTTATTTTTTATCTTATTTTTTTAAATTATAAATTTATTTATTTTAATTGGAGGCTAATTACTTTACAATATTGTATTGGTTTTGCCATCAACATGAATCCACCACATGTTCCCCACCCTGAACCCCACTCACACCTCCCTCCCTGTACCATCCCTCTGGGTCATCTCAGTGCACCAGCCCCAACCATCCCGTATCATACATCGAAACTGGAGTGGCGATTCATTTTTTTTAAGTGGTTGTACCAACTAGTACCATCACCAGTAATATATATGAGTTCCAGCTGACCACATACTTTGCCACTCTGCATGTGATCAGTCTACTTAGCTTTAGCCTTTGGGATGAGAATAAAGATATCATCTTGTGGATTTAATTTGCATTTCCATGATGAATAAGCATATTGAACAGTTTTTTATATGCTTATTTGACCAATTAGATACCATACTTTGTGAACTTTTTCCAAGTCTTGTCTATTTTTTAGTTTTAGTTGTGTTTTCTGTTTTTTCTTATTTATGTTTTTTTAAATTTCTAGATGTGAATCCATTGTCAAATAATTCATTGCAAATGTCTTCTGTCCCTGGTCTGCAACTTTGTCTTTTATTTTCTTTAAGGTACCTTTTAAAGACAAAATTTTTGATTTTAATAATGCCAGTTTTACCCATAAACAGCTAGTACTTTTGTAATCTGTCTAAAACATCTCTGTCAACTCCATGGTCAGGAAGACAGACTCTTCTGCTTTCTTTCAGAGGATGTTTTCTTCTTTCTTATTGACATCTATCATTCATCACAAATATATTTTTTCCCATTTGGGAACAGAGAACTTCATAGGTCATATTGTTTGATATCTTTCATTGAAAGTGAAAGTCGCTCAGTCCTGTCTGACCCTTTGTAACCCCCGTGGACTATAGAGTCCATGGAATTCTCCAGGTCAGAGTACTGGAGTGGGTAGCCTTTCCCTTCTCCAGGGGATCTTCCCAACCCAGGGATCAAACCCAGATCTCCCTCATTGCAGGCAGATTCTTTACCAGCTGAGCTACCATTAGTTTTGAGAAATTTTGACCCAGAAATTTTTCAAACACTGACTGTCTCATATTCTCTTTCATATCATATATTGGATATTTACTATATTCCATATATTTTTTATACTTTCTGTACAATCTATCATTTGTTTCATCTCTGGGGATCACTCTGGATACTATTTGTTTATCTTCTGGTTCACTAATCCTCCTTTCTGCTATGTTTAGTCTGATAGTAAATGAACCTGCAATTCAGTATTTAATATTAGGTACAGAATTCCCATTTGCCTATTTTTTAGTGCATTCTAGGTCTCTGCTGAAATTCTACTTACTACTCTAAATTTTGAATATATTAACCATAATTATTTTAAAGTCCCTGTCTGATAAAGCTAACGTCTGTTTAACCCTGTAGTTCATTTACATTGTCTGTTGCTTTTCTCATGGTTTTTGCTTACTGTGTTTTTATGTATTTTTAACATGTTTCATAACATGTTATTTCAAGCCAGAGGATTAAAAATTAAAGAATGTCACACTGTTGTTATCTTAATCTAAAAGGGTTAACATTTTCTTTTTCTTTTGGATTTATTTGGATATGCTTTTGCTTTGTTTTGGTAGGCAGACAGAATACCAGTATGTCCTCTTAATATCTCTGCTCTTCTTCTTTCTGGATTGTAGCTCCTCAAATCCAGCTTGCTTGTGCTCCACTGCCTTCAGATTGTCACCTTTTATAGTCTAGCCTGCTCTTATCCATAGACAGATAGTAAATCCAAAACTAGTTATTCTCTTAATTCTAGAGCTAGAAACCCTGTTAACAGATGTTTGGTATTTTCAGGATAAGAAAGGAAACAGTGAAGAGCCTTCTGGAGCAGAATCATAGTCTGAGCATAAGCCCAATGTTAGAATGGATGCATTATCTGATGAAGACGTTATCAATTGAAATAGCAAGTTTGTGTTAGGTGACTTAAGGAAACAAAAGTGCCTGAATGGAACTAGATTATGAAGAATTTATTTCAGAGCTGGGAGGGGGCTATTAAATCTTTTTAAGCAAAGGCGCGATAGAATGAGTTGGGAAAGTTTAGTCTATCTATTGCCTCTTACAAAAGTAAAAACGTCTTGACTTTATGTAAGGAGATGTCAGAACAGTATAAACCTATATAATCAAAGTGATCTGACTTCTTGAAGAATAAACTTCTAAAGATACTGTTTAAACCACTTTCATGTAGCATGTAGTGTATTTTGATTATCCATTTATCCATCGAGGCACACTTGGAGTGCTTCCATCTTTTAGCTATTGTGAGTAATGCTACTGTGAACATCAACGTACATATATGTTTGAGTCTCAGTTCAATTTATTTTGTAAAATAATTTTTGATAAGTGACAAGCATGTTATATCTCCCCCCTCAAATTAAATTCATATTGCAATCACTGACATATTTAGGTTTTATTTTCATTTCACTACATTCGCTGATGTTCATCCTTACCATGGCATCCTTATGAAAAATCTAAATACTGACCATAATAATGTAATATTACTATATATAGTTACAATGCTACATTTTCTTTCCCTTTTAAACTACTTCATTTTTCTCCTATAGCAATTCTGCTTCGAGTTTAAAATTTTTATTTTATGTACCATTTTTCTATGACTCATGCCTGAAAAATTCCATGGACAGAGGAGCATTGTGGGCTACAATACACAGGGTCGCTAAGAGTTGGCCATGACTGAGCAACTGAGCATACTTCCTTTGAAAAAACAACTAATCACTGGCTAAGTGATTAAGAGCATATAGTGTGACTGGATTTTCAGAAACATTCCTGCACTATCATAAAGAATATCCTAGGAAAATGACAATGGATCAGAGAGAGGATGGTCAAATCTGAGAGACCAGTCTGCTCTGAAAGGGAAGCACAGGTAATCAGTTGGGTTATGGACAGTCAGAAAGTCATTTTCAGGAACACTGGATTTAGGCAAAGTTCTAAAGATTTAAACTGAGCAAGACATCAGAGAGGTCTTCAGCAGAATGTCATCTACATGAAAGGACATTTGGGTGGGTCCGATAGCACATGGCCCAGGGAAAATGCTCTGTTCTCTAGAAACACTGGAGAATAAGGTAAGAAACTAGCCCCATGGAATGGGATACTGGAGAGGAACCAATCACGAAATTGGGAATGAGAGACCAGAGAGTGATGATTTGTTGTCTGTTTCCCTGTTATATCATAAGTCACCGGAGTGTAGGAAACAAAGTCTGACCAAGACAATTACAAAGCTAATGAAACTTGAGTCAATTTTACTTCCTTTCCTTAAAACAGTATTACTTGAAGATTGCAGAAGTAGGCTATATCTCTTAAGGGCATTAAAGTGACTTTGCAGTGAATGTTAAAAGGCTTCAGAGACAACTATTCAAGCACGTATGTTCCATTCCATGATGTTTGTTCAATCATGTTTTTAAAGCTGTAGAATCCTAAGCTGAGACAGAATTTTTCATGTTCTCTCTTTGAGTTTGGTTCTCTGTGTAGCTGAAAAAAACTCTTAACTCTTTTTATGTAACAAGAACATGCCCCCACTACTTTATATATGTATTAAGAAAGTGTTCAGATTTAAGTAACAGCTGTGGTGACATTTTTGTAATATCTATATATTTATTCTTTATATATATTTTCGCTATATAAAAAGAAAAAACTATGTAATTTATTATTTAATTCATCTATTTTAAAGGCTATGAACAGGTAGGATATTTAGAATTAGAAGTAGTAATTTAGGAGCAAAAAGTGGTAAAGAACAGATTCAAGAAGTGGGAATGGATTGAAAACCTAATATGGGGATCATTTAGATTTTAAAAATTATTTTGTCATAAAAACAAGATTCTCTAAGGCATAAGATACAGTAGTGTTTTTGAAAGAAGAACACAAGACTTGACATAGCTACCAGAAAATTCTCAGTTGCCATCGGACATAGAATACAAAGGATATACTTAAAACCAAGAAATTAGAAAGAAATCCATGTTGACAAAAGAAGACAATTTTAGGTAGTTTAAAAGCAATAGCAACCTCTGAGAGTTTGAATTTAGAATTATGGTTTTATAAGGAATTCATTAGACACTGTGGAAAAGTTATGCTATTGAAGAAATACTTGGAAAACTTGTTATATTTTGCTTCAATATTTTCTAAAGTTACATCTTATAATTGTCTAAGAAAAATGGGACTCACTTCTATAAGAATAACCACTCTGTCAGGATCATGAAGTAAAATTTCTTCAGACTGGTAGAAGGCAATAAAGAAACCAGCTGAAGATAGACGGAGAGAAAACATCACAAATGTTTGAACAATCTTAGAAGCTGCCTGGCAAAGCTGCTCTTACCTGGGAAAGACTATATTTTAAGCATTCTACATATTCATATTGCAACTTTTTCCATTTCTTGTAAATTTCAGGGAAGATGTAAGAGAATTAAAAAGCAAAAAGTAATTTTTGCCAAGTAATTGGCAAAAAGAGGCCAATTAGCACCTTTACTTTTCTGCTTATATTAGAAATAATCAAGAGGAAATAAAAAGTTAAACTGAGAACTATTCCAAGTCCTTTGATATCAAGTTCACAGAAAAGACAAGTTGAAACTTGAGGCAACAAGTTGAATCTTAATGTCCTAGGTAAAATCTTGACCTTAAGGAAAATTTCAGGTTGACTTCATGATATTCTGTTTGAGACTATAATTAAATTAAAAAAGAAGGAACATGGGTGAAAATTGACATGAAAGATAATCTAGTGCACCCAAACCTCCACTCAAATTCCGTTTCAACATCAAATATAATGTTGCAGTGAAGAAAGACTTTCATGTATTTATTCTGTTTAAGGGACTTCTCTGGTGGCTGAGTGGTAACAAATCTGCCTGCAAGGCAGGAGCCACAAGAGACGTGGGTTTGATCCCTGGGTCAGGAAGATCCCCTGGAGGAGGACACGGCAACCCATTCAAGTATTCTTGCCTGGAGAATCCCATGAACTAAGGAGCCTGGTGGGCTACAGTCTGTAGGGACACAAAGAGTTGGACACAACTTAAATGACTGAGTACACAAATATACATACTATTTAAACTGTGGAAAAGGATGATTATTAATGCAATTAACCTCATTCCTAGGAAATCCTAACTATTTAGACCATTCTGCAGAGACACCACAGATTGGGAATTGTTCAGCTCTGATTCTTTCTAGCTACCTGTGAGAAACTGGAAAGTTATTTGAGCATGTAGTCCTCCAATTCCTCATCAATAAAATGGGCATAATCATACCCACTTGCACAATTTTGTTAGAATTTAATGAAATCACCTTGTAAATACTTACACAGTGCGAGCATAGAAAGTGTTCAGCAAACAGCAATTATTGTCTTTTACCATCAAGAATCTCATCATGCATCTGCACAAAAGCTTTTTAACAATAATGACACTAATATTTATATAGAATCCACCATTTCAGCAGGAATCTGATATCTGTTATCTGATGGATTCCCAGATTCAACTCAAGCATAGCAGGATTTCACTGCAGCATTTCCACCCCGTGGAGGCAGTCCTCTATCCAAAAACAAGGCTTTCCTAGAACAGCCCACCTCCCTCAAGAAAGACATAATTCTCATTTTTAATTTGCTCTAGAAGACTCTTGAGAGTCCCTTGGACTGCAAGGAGATCCAACCAGTCCATTCTGAAGGAGATCAACCCTGGGATTTCTTTGGAAGGAATGATGCTAAAGCTGAAACTCCAATACTTTGGCCACCTCATGCAAAGAGTTGACTCATTGGAAAATACTCTGATGCTGGGAAAGATTGGAGGCAGGAGGAGAAGGGGGCGAGAGAGAATGAGATGGCTGGATGGCATCACTGACTCGATGGACGTGAGTCTGAGTGAACTCTGGGAGATGGTGATGGACAGGGAGGCCTGGCGTGCTGCGATTCATGGGGTCGCAAAGAGTTGGACACAACTGAGTGACTGAACTGAACTGAACTGATAGACCCACCCATAAGAAGACTAGACTTTCATTGGTTCAAAGGCTGTTCATATATTTTCATACAAGTCGTATAGTGTTAAAACTAAAATGTTGAAGAACACTTGCTTACAAATACGTCATAGTTATTTATGTTTCCCTGTCAACTTAGGAGTGATTTATATGTAACTCTTGTTACATGCCCTCATGCCCTCAGCCAAGGTGAGATGACCCCCACCACACACACACAATCAACTTCAATGCATTTTGTTTCTTCTTCCTAATCTAATTTCTGCCTTTCCTCAAACTTTTCCAACGTGCCTTCTGAAATTCTCATTTCAGGACAAATTCTTTTATATATGTATCCTTCTCATAATGTATTCTCTGTGGTGCTGCCATATACAATTATGTTAAATTCTACTAAAAATTATTTTTGAAGGCTATCAGTTGGCTGTAGCATTACCTCATCATTATTTCTATATACTTATTTGGTAGTTCTGTCTCTACTTTCACTGAATATTTTGGAATTTGGCTAATAGTTTTGCTTTTCAGCCCAAATTTTATCAATATCTGTAGTGCTCACTATGTCCTTTTTCACCCTTTAAGGTCTGACATTCACAATTTGGTCATAATTACAGTTTTCATTTTCTTAGCAGTAATTCTACCATTCAATCAATTGTTTGTAGATCATGACTTTGCTTTTCCAAGCATAGGACCACTCTATAGAGTCTATCTTTTATGTTACATAGAACTTAGTATGTTAGAATGTCAGCTCCCTAGTAGAGATAACACAATTGCCTCAACTTTGATCAGGGAAGACCACTGGTATATCAAATTATGGCAGAGGTGAGCATGGTCAGAGTCATGTGGTGAACCTGAAGAAAGTGACTCTAGAAGAAAGACAACTCAGATGTTATCTGCTACAGGCTCATTTCTCTGCTTGAAACTTTTTTTACATGTTTCTGTCTGTGGTCTTCAAGAAAAATCAAAATTTCTTAGAATAAAATCTGAGACCCTTTGTGATCTCTACAGCCTTGTCACTTTCTCCACTACCTGCCTTTCCTTCTCCTCTGCAACACTAATTTCTTTTGGAAAATTGAACACAATGAGATTTCTCTTAATTTGTGGTCTTTCCCTTGTTGATTCCTACTTGGAAGGGACTTTTGATCTCCCTTCTTTGGATTGCAAGCTCCCTCCCTTCCTTCCAATCATAATGTAAGCGGGGTCTTTCGAAAAGTGAAAGTGAAAGTTGCTCAGTCTGTCTGACTCCTTGTGACCCCATGGACTATAGTCCATGGAATTCTCCAGGCCAGAATATTGAAGTGGGTAGCCTTTCCTTTTTCCAGGGGATCTTACCAACCCATGCTCGAACCCAAGTCTCCCACATTGCAGACAGATTCTTTACCAGCTGAGCCACAAGGGAAGCCCAAGAATACTGGAGTGGGTAGCCTATCCTTTCTCCAGTGGATCTTCCTGACCCAGGAATTGACTGGGGTCTCCTGCATTGCAGGTAAATTCTTTACCAATTGAGCTATCAGGGAAACTTGGCGGGGGGTCTTTTGAAAGTTTTTAATAAATACCTCTTCCCTACCTCCTCTCTGGCAGAAGTAACCTGTCCCGGTACCCTCAGCACTTTATGCAAACTTATAGCATATCCCACAATATTATAGCTTCTGATTTCTTTTCTCTCTTTGTACTGTATCTTTCTCTCTACTCAAGGAGGTGGAGCCTTTGTTTTTTGTAATTCTCTCTGTAGCATCCGTATCTAGCAAAGTACTCAGTATCTATTATATGCTCAGTAAATGTTTGTTGAAAGGAAGAGAGTGGAATGATTCATGACAGACTCATCATCAATCAATGGAAATTGCTACTATCTGGTATAATTTTATGTGAATTGGAATTAGGAAACTATAATATTAGCATAACAGACAGCTATGTAAATGTGATCCTTCTTAAACTGTTCACATAGTGTAGAATAAAAACAACTGCTTTATTTCCTAGCCAAAGTCTATTCTGAACTGCCCTTTGAGATTCATGACTTAAATAGCCCAACAGTATAGCTCAGGGAGGCAGGGCCAATAAATCAAATATCTTCTCACTTAATTACTGTCTTTGAAAATGTAATGATGCCTGTTAGATACCAAAACATACTTAACAAACAGTTGCATTTGTGACTTATCAAAATTGAATTTTTAAAGAATGTATTCTATGAGTACTAAGGATTGGATCAAGAGTATAAAGTTACTTCAAACATTATATTCAGTTCAGCTCAGTCACTCAGTCGTGTCTGACTCTTTGNAAGAGAAGGGGATAACAGAGGATGAGATGGCTGGATGGCATCACTGACTTGATGGACGCGAGTCTGAGTGAACCCTGGGAGTTGGTGATGGACAGGGAGGCCTGGAGTGCTGCGATTCATGGGGTCACAAAGAGTCAGACACGACTGAGCGACTGAACTGAACTGAATTGATTCAGTTCACCATTAGCAAGATGAAATCTCTTTTACACCATAGTTGACAAAGATTTCTCCTATATTTGAAAAAATTTAAATAATTACTAGTTTTACTGTGGTTCAGCCCTTCTCCATGAAGTCCTTTACTTATATACTTAGCATATGGCTTAGGAGATTAAAACAAAAAGGTTCCTTTTTTCTTAAGAATAAAATTTGAGGAGAAAAGTCTTTTATGGCCATTTATATGGTAAGAAACTCAATATTGATTTTCAGTACCTTTGGAAATTCATACTACACTTCCAAGTATTTTTTGTCCATGTGTTTTGCTATTTAATTATTGTGGCTAAAATATATCCAGTGATAGATAATATTTGTCAATAAACCACTACTCGCCTTGTTCTTATCTAGGAATGGTGACTATGTCTATTTAATGCTAGTTAAATCTGTATGATGATCTCAACTATAAAGAAAAAATAGAGTAAAGATTGCTAGGGGTGCATCAATATCTTACTGGTATTTATCATTTTTCTTTGCAGAGTAGAATTTTAGGTGAATATTCTTCTTTCCTTTTTGTGGACTTTCAATATTTTTCTAACTTTCCTAACAGGTTGCATTGCTTCTATAAACAATTTTAATACGCAAGCATTGCAAGCATTGCGAACAACTCTGTCACCATGATCACCATCATGTAAGCAGAAAATAAAAATCTGAAGAAAAAACTCACAAACATTACTAGCATTTAACTTTGCATGTAAGAACAGTAGTGCACTTAAAAATATATATATGTTTCCTGACATGTCTGAAAAGCATTTATTGCTATTTTATTGGAAAACAATAACTAACAAAACATAAAGATTTTTGAGTACAATAATCATTCCAACTGTGCTTTAGGAATTTTCTTTTAATTTAAAAGGGCACAGGAAAGAGCTGTCTTAGAGAATTTTTTAAAAAGCTGTGATATCGTTTTAGTTGAGAGGTACTGATTAAAAAAATACTAAGTGGTTGTTTCATTTAAAAGTAAGTTCAGATATAAGAGCCACAGCAAAAATGGCTTAAGCAACACATTATATGAATCATAAGTTATTAGATTTAAGGAGGAAGAGGCATCAGAATTCTCACATGGTTTGAGGAAAGGATAGCCATTCTAAAATGTAAGGGATTTGGAAGCTGAAGCAGATTGGGAAGGGTTGTCCTGAACCACACACTGAATACCTTGCATGCTCTCAATTACCATTTCTAGGTGTGATGAGTCTGTTTACTAGACTTCTTTTGCACACAAATGTATTAGTTCTCTAGGGCTGCCATTATAAAATACCACAGTCTGGGTGGTTTAAACAACAGAAATTTATTTTCTCATATTCTGGGGACTAAGAAGTCCAAGATCAATGGTTTGGTTCCTCCTGAGGCCTTTCCCCTGGGCTTGCACATGGCTACCTTCTTGATAGCAAATGTTCTCACACTGTTTTTCCTCTGTGCACAAGCATTCCTGGTATTTGGGGGGGTTCAAATTTCCTCTTCTAATAAGGATACTAGTCATATTGGAACTCACTCACCCTCATGGCCTCATTTTAATTTAGTTAGCTTTTTAAAGGCCATATCTCTAAATACAGTGACATTCTGAGGTACTGTTCAGGTTTTAACATATGAATTCGGGAAGGATGTAATTCTACCCATAAAAAAGATAAATTACATTCATGGAAAAAGTTATGAATAAATATTGGTATTCCCAGCATTATTTTGGATATATTTTAGTAAGTTTAATATATTCAAAGAATAAAATGTAAGAGAAATTTTAAGAATAGCTTATTGGAAATTCTCATGAGTTAAATCAAGTTGCAAGAATAGAAAATGGAAAATGATAACAAACCTATAAAATCAATCTTTTGTAACATACATAGACAAAGTTATACATAAAACATAAAGAAAAATAATGGCTATATCCAATTAGTGAAATTTCATGCATTTTCAAGTATTCTATACTGAGACCTGTCACTTACATAATAAGGAGAAAAGTGTTTAACTTTTAAAGGGAGAGACAAACTGATTTTTATCAGTATTAGTCTTCGGTTGCAATCAATAGAGAAAAACTTTCTATAATTTAGGCAAAAAGAAAGTTTACAAGAAGGTTATTCTGGTGCTTAGTATACAGTTTGTTTCTATCTTTGTTACTCTTTTTTTAAAAATATAATCTAAAATTTGTGTTATTTCCTATTTAACCAAAATCAGATGCCACTGTCAGTGAGTGGACTAGGGTGTCAGGACACACAAGTTTTAATAGCTTATTGTTCACTTTTCCTTACAAGTTATTAACACTGTATTCAAGGTAGGTTTTTAAATGGCCTAAAACTTTCTGGACAAAATATTGACTACTCTTTTCAAGTTTACAAGTATTCTCTCACAACCACTTTTAAAAATCCATAGTAGTGATGTGTCTCTTACATTGTACTTGTCAAAATTCTTTAATCCCCTAATGTGGTGCTTTAGAAAAATCCCCTGGAAGTCTAAATAAATCATATCTACTGGCTTTTCCTTTATTTTCTTAAAAATATCCTCCCAAGCATCTGAGATATCAGTTATGATTCATACCTATAATACTATGAAAGCAATATTCTTCTCAATGCATATAAAAACCTAATGTTACTTTCAGCTCTTCTCCTAAGTATTAAAGTTGTTTCAGTGATTTAGAATGCCATAACAGCACAGTTTAAATGGGCTATAAACTGAAATTTAGAAGGAAAACTTAAGTTTCTCAGGTCTGTTTATCCTGTGAGGTGATTATGGAAACTCACCAAAAGAGCAAACACTTTTAAAAAGTGCACTGTTAAAAGGTCATGAGTAGGAGAAATGTCAAAGATAACCAAGTCCAGATGTCCAAAGATCAGCTGATGTCAGCATACAGGAATCATGCAGATAACAGTCAGAGAGAGACAGTTAATACAAAATACCAGCAAAACAGGAGACTTTCCAGATGGCACTAGTGGTAAAGAATCCACTGCCAAAACAGGAGACACAACAGACATGGGTTCAACCCCTGGGTTGGGAAGATCCCCTAGAGTAGGAAATGCAACCCCACTCCAGTATCCTTGCCTGAAAAATTCCATGGGCAGAGGAGCCTGGTGGGGGCTACAGTCCCTGAGGCCCCAAATAGACACAACTGAGCCACTGAGCACATGACATGAAAGAAATGACAGAACTTTCTGATACTTTCTTTATTCCATTTCAAAACCGTGTGTTTCACTCAGGTTTTATTCTCATTTCTAGGCACCAGGGTAATCATGTATGTGATTATATCCTAATGATTTGATTTTTTGAATCTGCTTCCAAACATATTGTGAAAAGAGTCCTAATATGAACAATAAGAAACCCTGCCTCTATTCTGTTGAAAATTCATGCTAGATTTGTGTAGTTTCCCACAAAAACAGTAGAAAATAGCTTATTGAAAAGAACATCACTTTTAGTATTAGAATGAATATTTCCTTATTCTCTTTTGAATTTTTGATCTGTGCTTCCTAAATAGGCTTAGCATTCTGCATCCCATACTCCCTTAACTCAGAGTTGCAGGTCTGGCCAGCATTTATCACAAGCGACACACTCATGAGATAGCTAGGGAAGGGAAATCGCTGTCCCATGCCAGTGTCTAGAGGTCAGCCATTTCTCATTTTAAATCAAAGCCTTTCTCACTGATGCCTATGAAAGGCCTACAAATTCCCAAGGAAAAGCTTGCTCCCTGTACGATTTCTGTGATTATCCAGGAGGAGTAAAGATGAAATGCTCTACGTGATCTCATGGGATCCCACAACTTCAATCATCACCTCTGTGAGGACGACTCCCAGACTGGTGTCTCCAAACCTGTGCCCCCTCCCCAGGCTTCAAGCCCATGGTTTCAGCTGCACACTGGACATCTCCACCTGGGAGTCCCACTGAGCTATCACATGCAATGCATTCTACACAGAGGCACTTTCTCAACCACACATGCCCCCTTATAAGATTCCCAGTCTCTCTTAATGACATAACTATCTTCCCTGATACTCAGAACTGAGGACTCAAAGTCAGTTTTTTAAAATTTATCCCATTTATGGTTTTCTCTCATATTAAATTATCTGCCTGTATTGATGACACTTTCTTTTTTAAATTTATTTTTATTGGAGGATAATTACTTTACAATATTGTGATGGTTTTTGCCACATATCAACATGAATCAGCTACAGGTATTATTTCTTCTTTCCACATTTCTATTTTCTCTGACACCATCTTAGTAAATTCTAAATCATTTTTGAATGGATTGAATTCTAAATGAATAATAAAGAGTATCATTAAGTCTAGGTTGAATTCTATGTAAATAATGCATGCTCTCTTTAATTTAGGCACTACTGTATTTATAAAATCTAACCTTTATTCTTAACATTTTTATTTACTGCTTCCCAGTCCCTCATTTATTAGCTCATTTGTTCAAAATTATCTTTGAATGTTCTCGTCACTGAAAACAGAGTATAAGGTACTTGTTTTCACAGAGTGAAAAAGTAAAAGAATAAATTATTTTAGGTCTTCTTAAGCACTGTGAAAAATGTAACAATACAATTTGATAGAGAATGACAAAGCAGTGCCACATGAGATAAAATGATTAGGAAAAGAATGATCAGAAGTAGCCAGTCATGTGAAGATTTGAGGAACAAGCATTTTCAGAACAAAGTAACACAAGTAAAAAAGGTTTGTATGTTTAATAAGCGGAAGACTAATGGAGTAGAAATTTTCTGAACCCAGAGCATGTATATACGATAAATACTTAGAAAGTCATGAGAACAACTCTTGTAGGGTATTTGAATCATAAAGAAAAAGTAGGATAGAAGAATCAATCAGTTTTTTTTTTTTTTTAACATGAACGTGATTTGATCCAAAAAGAAGACACTAACTGCTGAGTGAAGACTGATTTCAGGGACTTCTGAGTCCAGATGGCAGACAGAGTTCACACTGAAACTCCCCTCTCCCTGCTCCCTTTGTATGAAATCGATCAAAAAAGCAACATTGTTCTTTCTAAACTTTATTTCTGAACCAGAAAGGAAGTACTTAATGGTAAGTGTGTAGGCATGAAAAATAACCTGATACAGATATATTTGTCACTAGACCAGCAATGCCTGTGCTGGGACAGAATCCTCTGCTCTGGACCACAGGTCTATAAAGATCATCATAACCCCTTGCCATGACAAATAAGAATCTAGGCAATATACTTCCTCCATATCTATCAGACTTGCTTGCCAGTGCACCCTCTGAACCTCATGCATTGTACACAGATCAGAGTATTCAGATTTTCACACGCATCCTGTCTTTTTACTGTTGACGTCTTTGTAACTGCTTTTCTTTTGATCTATGACACCTATCACACCTCTTATTCCAAAAACATATTTTCCCTTATTTATACATGGAATTTTTACAACTGCTATACTTAAAGCATTACTAAAAGTGGCCTAATAAAGGGAACAATATGGTGACTGTGTGTGTCAACAGTGTAATCCTTCCCATTACATTCTTCAAACAAGAAACCAAAACTCACTGGCAGGTACTTAGCAAAAAACTAAGAGCCTGGCAGGCTACATACAGTTCATGGAGTGGCAAAGAGTAGGACATGACTGAGCAACTTAGCACACCACATAGAATTATTATTTTTTGGCATTAATTATAAAGATGACAACAACTGAAGATATTTAAAAAAAAAAAAACAAAAAACACTGGAGCCGATTATACAGAGTGAAGTAAGCCAGAAAGAAAAACATCAATACAGTATACTAACACATATNACTGTATAATCATAAGGGATTTGATTGAGGTCATACCTGGATGGTCTAGCAGTTTTCCCTTCTTTCTTCAATTTCAGTCTGAATTTGCTAATAATGAGTTCATGATCTGAGCCACAGTCAGCTCCTGGTCTTGTTTTTGTTGACTGTATAGAGCTTCTCCATCTTTAAACATAAATGGCTTAGAGAAAATGATTCTTCAAAACTTCCACTGTAAATTTCCAGAGTAACTGTTTTGTTTGTGTTTTTGTTTTACAGGTATTGATTTCTTTTTCCTTCTCTGTAGTTTTCAAAATTCTTTCTCTGTTCCTCTGAATTCCTTTTATCCTTCTCTTTTCTTTTATCTCTCCCAGACCCACCCCCCCTTTCTGTCTCTCTCTCCCACCTCCTGCCCCTCTTCTTTTCCACCTCTTTTAGACAAACAGATGATAGATCAATTGATCTCATCATTTTTGAAGGCAGATATCAAATGTAATCATACTAACCATTGCTGTGTAATGGGGTCACAAGAATATGAGATCTTTACTTTCTGACTTAAGTAGCTGAATAATGTCTGAAATTCTTCCAGATTAGAAGAGTCTATATCCTTAACGAATCAAGTGATTCCTAGAAATATCGTGCAAATTGTATGTCACGACCTTGAGGCTTAAAAGCGTTATGTACACGTCTGATGTAATTTTCCTTAACGACGATTATGTTTTTCTGAACAGGGGGAAAAAAGAGTCTCATTTAATGAAAATGTTTATCCAGGAATTTTTCCCCAGTAGCCAAATAACTAAAACATATTTAAGTACTAAATCAAATTTATATGGCATTTTGTAAAGCATATAACATAGCTTTGGCTATGCAGGAAAGAAAGCAGGTTTTCATAAATTTGTGGCATGGTGTCTGGAGACAGGTTTTTACAAGAAGCCGATTTCTTTTCAGTGAGCTAGTTATGGGCAGTGCCTTGAGGCTTCAGCAAAGGCTTTGTCTCCGGAAGCTTCACCACCTGGCATGGAGCTTTTGCTGGGTGTGTTTTTTCATTATTTATTACAGTCATAAGAAAAGTCTAGTATGAATATACTGCAGAAACTATAATTACAAGTGTATTATTCTAAAGCAGTTTTATGACATTTCAATTCAAAAACATATTTTTAGAAAATAAAACAAACTTCACTAAACCAGGTTGACCACAAGAAAAGATTATTTTCTCCATTCCAAGTTTTTAATGTAAAAAAATCAAATGCTCCTGATCTTCATTCTCACTCTTCCAAGGAAATAACTGTGAATATTTTCTTGCATTTATACAGATCTTGCTATGTGTGTACACATCTTTCTTGCACTTATTATGCATCATGAA
Source organism: Neotragus moschatus (assembly GCA_006410615.1). NCBI lineage: Eukaryota > Metazoa > Chordata > Mammalia > Artiodactyla > Bovidae > Neotragus > Neotragus moschatus. The sequence continues at coordinate 400,115 of SJYA01000899.1, read as the reverse complement.
AACTTAGACCTATCACATTAAAATCTGTCATAAAAATCTATCGAGTTGTTATGCCATAACTTATGTAACAAGTATCTTGATGATGGACAAAAATGTTTCCCCCATTTAAAAAAAGGCAAATATTAAAATGTGGGTGTTTATATATTAACACAACATACAAATGCTGCATTAAACCTCTTTGCAATCATATCTTTACCTGTTTGGATGAGTAGAGCTACTAGAAACTGCTGGGTCCAAGAGTATACGCACATTAAATTTTGATAGATTGTGCCAAATTGTTATCCAAAGGGAACATGCCTACATTTCCCTGTCCACCCAAGTACTGGGTGATACTGCAGAAATCTTTTCCTCTCTAAATGGTGAAAAATTATATCACATTGTTCTAATTTCCATCGTATTATGAGTGAGGCAAAACATCTTTTCATGTGATTGTTGGTATTTCTTCCTATGGATTCAAAATGTGAACACATTTTTAATTTGCAGCCTCAAATTAAAGCTAAGTCCTCTTAGCTTCTGCCAAGTTTCCCTAGAGGCAACAAAGCATTCTTAAAATAAATAATGTGCTCCCTCACTGCTTCTCACCAAACAGTCCAAAATCATAACAATAGAATCTCATTCAACATTATAGAAGAGAGAGAAAGATAGGGGAAGGCTAGAGAGAGACCAGTAGTGGAGTGTGAACTTCTGAGTGATATCATTTTGAATTTCGTACCTGACACAATGGACACGAGTTTCAGCAAACTCTGGGAGATAGTGAAGGACAGGGAAGCCTGGCAGGCTGCAGTCCATGGGGTCACACGACACGACTTAACGACTGCACAGCAATAACTTGATACAAAGAGGTATGCCCTGGCCCATTAATATGAGAGAAAAACTGTGGCAGTTCCAGAAATCTGCTGTGGCTCTCTTTAGCTCTCTTCACTCAGTGGGAAAGAGTTCAGAAACTACAGTAGCATCATAGTTCTGTCCTGGGTTTGCAACCAAAGGTAAATTTATTTCCCAATGTCCTCTTTTAACAGCATTCCTGTACATAAGCAAAGAAATACAAGCAGCTATAAATCTCTTACTTATCTGTCCGCTGCTACAGAGATGATATCCCTGGGAAAATGACTTCAGTCACCAGACTCTCCTACCTCGCCTGTATAAACTGAGTGCAACATGATAGGCAAGCAAGGGGTTCTAGTAAAACTTACTCTCACTTTCAAGCATGAGTAACTCCGATGTGGCTACTTTTGCTTACAACACATTTGATGACATCTTATGACTCTGTAGTCCTCATCCTGTTTACGTGTCAGGACTACGGAGTGATACAATTGAGGAATCCTACATAAAAATCCAGTCTCCTTACTTCATCACCGCCCTACAAAAAGGACCTTTCCATTCATCTTTCTCTATTTCTAAAAATAAATTAAAAGTAACTAAGAACAAGCCTGGCCTTTATTATTAATTATGATTTATCAATCATTTTCATTATCACTTCATCTTATGCACGGTTTGCTGACTTGGGCTGAAAACAAAAATAATTGACAGAGGTGGGCTCCATACACAGAAGAGCAGGGATGACAACAGGAGCTGGATGTGGGGGTAGGCGGGGAATAGAGAATCCTTAAAATGATAAAAAATCAGTAGTTGATCTTCTTTTATCTCTCTCTCTTTTTAAAAACAAAGAAGGGCTTAAATCCTGCTGCTGCTGTAGGATTATTTTTAGATTTGTGTAAGGAAACAAGTTCTAAAAGAGGTACCACTGCCAGTGCCATGGCTCTTGTGGATCTGAAGAGCAGCTTGTGTGTAACCGAAGAGCTGGTCCTCCTTCAATGCTCCCTGTGGCCTAGATATGTGCATATTTTCTTTGATATTAATGGGACTTAGATGCCCATAGAGACCTGTAGACTTGTGAATGTGTAAGAAGGACTTCAAGTTGATAGATCTGTACATTTGGAAATAATTTTACTATATTCTTCTTTATTCTTTCGCTGTCATTATTTTTTAAAAAATGTATATTTAATGGAGTACAATCTGCTGGGTATGAAAAAACTACACAAATCACACCTATGAATTATTGGTTTAGACTCTAAAACAAGACAGATTTTTGCCAAATTTTGGAGTCAGTGTTAGAAGAGGTGTGTTTTATTGATTGCTAGTAGTCAATTACCCAGGAGCCAGGGGAATAAGTCAGTGGTATTTTAATAATTTTATTTATTCTGAGGAAACCAAATAACAGGTTCCCATTGAATAAATATGATTCTGTTTACTCAATGACAAATATAAATTGAAAAATAAGCTTGTTTTTTAGAAACTCCAGAATTACACAATCCATCTTAGAAAACAGAATTCTTTCTTACAATAGAGTTTGGGATTCTTTTTTTCCGAAGTACTGTGGAACCTACTCGTTGATATGTTTGAGTAGTAAATTTCCTTTGGGCCTTATTTTAGTCATTTCCTACATTCCATGAACAGGATACGGGAGGAGTGGCTGCTTCCCATTTATCTAATCTATCTCTAGCCTTGAAAACTAAAGGTTAAATTCAACTCCAGTCTTACCCATGGGCTGACAGAGGGGAATCATTCAACCACAGCAATCACCCACTTAATTTTCTTTACAGTGCCTTATCCTCTCCTGATAGCAATGGTAAGCAGCTGGAGGAATAAAATCTTTGTCTCCCATTCAAATATCTGAAAGCTTTCTAGCATGCGCAGAGAAAAAATAATAAAAATGTGCATCACCACAAATAGCTTCCAAGAAATATCATGCAAATATGAATTTTTGTATCATAATAGTTACCTGGTGAAATTGAAATTGCTAAATGTCTAATAATAGTGTAATAATTATAATCTCCTTCCTTCATGTATGAAGATGATGTTATTGATCTTGCAATTTTGAGTCTGTAACTCAGATTACTGTTGAGTAAGAAGAAAAATTTGGAATTTTCTACTGGGAAAAAAAGTAGAAAAAAATAATGCATGACTTAAAGACAGAGTGAAAGGAACTCTGTAATTTTACATTGATCATCTGTGTTCCATATTTTTGTTGTTGCTTAGTCACTTAGTCACTTAGTCATCTCTGACTCTTTTGCAACCCCATGGACTGTAGCCCACCAGGCTCCTCTGTCCATGGAATTCTTGCCAGGCAAGAATACTGGAGTGGGTTGCCGTTTCCTTCTCCAAGGAATCTTCCCAACTCAGAGATCAAACTCGCATCTTCTGCATTGGCAGGTGGATCCTTTACCACTGAGCCACCAGGGAAGCCTGTTCTGCATAGGGACAAGATATAAATAGGATAATAAAATGAGGACTGTTTACAAGACCAAAACACTTGAGAAGGCATTGCTGCATTTTACATTGGTCTGTGGAGGACTAAACTTTTACTCTTTATAAATGAGAAAAAGTAGTTTTTAGCTTTCCTCACTAGTTATGTTGCAGGAAGGAGGACCCCTTCCAGGGCCCAAAACTGGGCTCTTGTCTAACACTTGGAAATGAATTGTCCAAGGAGACACATGTGCTGACAAAGCAAGAGATTTTATTGGGAAAGGGCACCCAGGTGGAGAACAGTAGGGTAAGGAAACCCAGGAGAACTGCTTTTATGGTGATGGGATTAGTTTCCAGGTGGTCTTTGATCAATCATTCTAATTCAGAGTCTTTCCTGGTGGCGCACACATTGCTCAGCCAAGATGGATGCTAGCGATAGGAATTCTGGGAAGTGGACGGACATGCAGTGTCTCCTTTAGACCTTTCCCGAACTCTTCTGGTTGGTGGTGGCTTATTAGTTCCGTATTCCTTTTCAGGATCTCCTGTCATAAAACAACTCATGCCAATGGTTACTATGGTACCTGGCCAGGGTGGGCGGTTTCAATCAGTGTGCTTCCCCTCATGGTTACACAGTATCATCTCATCCCAGAAGAGCTGCCTCTTGAGAAAAATTAGTGATTAACCTGGGATTCTGGGAGTTGCTTTGCTTGCTGGTAGAGATCATCTAGTTTTATATATTTGTTCAAGATAAAAATGTGAAAAATAAAAAAAATTAGGAACAAACACAGGGCTAGAAATTTGATGACAGTTAATAATATTAGTAAATCCATCAATTTATAAACTTTGCAAAGAATTCTCTCCCATTTTCTACTTGCTTAAAAAGTATTGTATTCCTTATTCTCTCAAGTTTGGATTCTAGAAATAAACTTTAAAATATTATTTAAGGACTAACTAATGCCATAATATAACTTTGAAAACTTTGTAACAAATTGATATGATGAGAGCACCCCCACTCCCAAAATGAAATGTGATTCATGGCCTCAGAAACTATGATGTCTTGGATAAAAGGTGTGTTTGGGATGTAATCTGATCCTTCTCTATCCTCTGCTGTGGGAGGAATTAGAATGGCTTTGTGTGTGCAGGGTTACTGGAGGCAAGGGAAATGCAGATCAGGTTATATTCATAAACTTTTTAGAGCTCATTGAATGATGACCCAAATAGAAATACCATTAAACTTGCATTTAGAGTTAAAATTCAAAAGGATGTGGACGGTAATTATAAGCAAACATAAAATGAAAAATTTGCAAAAATAAGGCATTCACTAATGAAATACCATAAGGTTAGATGTAATTCACATTTTAAAAAGGACTGGGCATAAATGATATCTTCTGAAATTCAGTTGCCTGAGCTAGGTCTCCACCTCCTGAAAAAATGTTTCACTGTAGGATACTCCTAGCAATTAGCAGTTATTGATAGAAAGAAGCCAAGGCCAGTTCTGACTTTCTCTTCCTGTGATGCCAAATCTCCCAGGAGTCAGCTTTTTTCAGACAGAAAAGAATCCTTTGATAAGACATTTTGATAGTCTTTAATGGCTAACTCTCCATGCAGAAAATCTCACCAACGTCTGTTAGCAAGCTGACAGTCTCTGAATCTATATGCTCTATTTTCTTTTATAATTATATATATTTTCTCAACTGAACACTAGAAGTATTTAGTAAGAATCATTTATAAGTTGTTATTATCCTTTAATTAATCATCTATCAATTACTTTTAGAGTGATGTGGCACTCAATTCACCATCTTCTGATCTTAATTTGGCTTCACAAGAAGTCATTCCAACCAGAAAGAACGCACAACTTGGTCATGTATATGTGGCTTTCTTATTTCTCCATGATTTTCCAGCAGGTTTGTCAACAAAAAGGTTTTATCACTGAGGTTAGGGGATGGAACTGAACCTGTAGCTAGAATAAAGGCAGCCCATTTTCAGAGGGGTCCTGAAGGAAAAGAGACCACCTTAGCCATTACAGAAATCGGAAGTATTTTTCCTTCATTCTTATTTCTAAATCCAAACTAACAGGCCTAACCAATCAAACTGGTGGCTATAACTGGCGGCAAAGCATTAAGAAGATTTAAACATCTCTCNCTTGGCAAAACTCTATTAGTCTTTGCCCTGCTTCATTCTGCATTCCAAGGCCAAATTTGCCTGTTACTCCAGGTGTTTCTTGACTTCCTACTTTTGCATTCCAGTCCCCTATAATGAAAAGGACATCTTTTTTGGGTGTTAGTTCTACAAGGTCTTGTAGGTGTTCATAGACCCATTCAACTTCAGCTTCTTCAGCAGTACTGGTTGGGGCATATAGACTTGGATTACAGTGATATTGAATGGTTTGCCTTGGAAATAAACAGATCATTCTGTCGTTTTTGAGACTGCATCCAAGTACTGCATTTCAGACTCTTTTGTTGATGATGATGGCTACTCCACTTCTTCTGAGGGATTCCTGCCCGCAGTAGTAGAAGCACCACACTTTAGCAGCACTCTAGCTGCTTGTTCTCCTGTCCACACTATGAAACACAACCTTTCCTTGGAAAAGGAAGTAATGTCAACTTTTCCTTGTCATCTTCTAGTCCTGTGTCTTGTGACTGGTTCCCTGATATGCTTGTGGCTTACTACCCTTTTCCATGTAAATACATTAGACTGTCTTGTAAGAGGGCCATACTGTACCAGCATGCAATTCCCCTTCTTAAGGTTATTGATGTCTCTACTGGTTTCAAATAGCGCCAGTGACCCTTTAGCTAAGTGGTCTATGGGAATTGGTTCTCAATTATTCTTTACTAATCAAAATTCAAAAGCACAAAAGAGTTCCAGGAACAAAAATAGGCAAACTTAATTGCTTATCAAAAGTTTACTTTGCATCTAGCATGGGAAGACAACCCAATCTTGAAAGAAAATCAGAGTGTTTACCTTCTAATCTTGGTATTTCCCACCATCTAGGTAAGTGACTTAGGGAAAGGCATCCTGTGTGTGTTTTAAGCTTGTAGAGTTCTAAAAGCTAGACATGAAGTTCTGTTCTTGGGTAATATGCCAAGTCAAGATTTCATTAAATATGTATTTTGAGTGTAGAAGAGTCTAGTATGTATTTTAAAATATTTCTAAGTGTTGGCACAATTTTATAATTCTTAGTTTCCCTTTCATTTTATAAACTTGCTTCTTATTTAGTCACAATTAGAAAAGTTTTAAGGTAAGTGATTTGATTTACCAGTCCAGTAAGTGATTCAACTTCTGTCACGGATGCAAATATGCACTTCTGCTATTACTCAAAAATATTTTAGAACTCCAAGGGAAAATACTGACAATAACCTCCATTGCCCACACAAACAGTAGTCATTAAGGAAACACAATCTTTTTAGGCAAGGAACTATTTTGTTGAGCAGTTAGGTCCCAAGGTGAAAAGTTCCCACTTTAAAGTCCACACAGAAATAAGCTCTGGGGACACAACAAAGATGGTTGAATTCAGTGTGAGTCAGTCCTGCATTTTGCAACCTTAAAAAAGAAGATATGTTAATAATTAGTGCTTTGAACTATAACTTCAAATGGACTGTGAGTTTCTACTTACATTGCTGAATTTTCTGAAAATAATATTTATTTGCTAAAGAAATGGTACAATGGCAGAAAGGCTGTGGGTAGTCACATTTTTATCTATTAAGCAATTTTATTCTAATTTTTTTTGTGTGTATGCATGCATAAAAATTTGTGATACTTTCCTTTTCCTTTGGAATTGGCTATAATACAGAAATGCCAGTCAGCTTCCCATCCCTGGTCTGTGAATGGAAATTCTGAGGACAGAAAAATTTATCTCACCCATCTCATGAAGCCTATAGGAATCATGAAATAGCTTTTGGGGAAGTCTTGATTACTTTTCTCTCCTTTCCTCTGCACTTCCTTCTCTTGAGAGTAAGATGTTTGGAGCATGGTTGAAGCAAATGGCTATGGGAAAAGGGACAAAGGAAGCTTGGGTGGGACCCAAACAAAGCCAAGGATAGTAGAGCCGTGTTAGTTATATTGTTTTTGTCCAGAACAGAGAAATTCGGAGGCAAGTTCTAATTCACGCCTGGTTCCAAGCGAATTCAATCTGAATGCTGTGTTTGCAGAATGTTAATGGTCTGATCTTAATCCCAAATAAATTAGAGATGCCAGTGTGAATGTGCCCACAGCAACCTTAGCTGTGCCCTCTCATGTGTAAGGGTTGTTCTGGTGCATGGGGCCTCTCATTACATGGTTATGTAAGACAACATCTGAGCAACTCTTGAAATGCTCAATTAAAACAGCAACCATTGTGAACCTGCCTTTAACAGTCCACTTTCCTTTATTTGAAAGGATAAGAAAGTTGTAGGCCAAGAAAGTTGTTTTTAAATTTAGAAAAGCTTTTCAATCCACATAATGATGTTTATAAACTTGCTTTCAGTTGATTTTCCCCAAAAATCAGGGAAAATTATATTTTTTGTTAAATTAACATTCTTAAATAAATTGAGGAAATGTTCAAGAATTGTCATTAAAATCAAGAGAATGCTCAGTTTCTATACAGCAGTAAAGACTGAATCTGGATTATAAAGTATTAGAAAAGGCATTGCTAAGGATTATGATGTCATAGTTTCAACCAAATAACTTCTTCCTGACCCAGAAGAAGGGTAGCCTTAATTCAATGAAAATATTCATTTCTTAGGCATATCTGTTAATTCACAGTTGTCCCAGCTTTACTGTGGTGTAAGTGGTATGCCATTTAGAGTAAATTATATCTGAGTGTGAATCCCAACTATATTCCTTGATGACTGTTTTCAAACTTGATTTACTCAGCTATAAAATGGGATGATGACACTCACCTCCGTATTTTAAAATAATGTAATGAAAGCATTGAACACAGGCTTGCACAGAGTACTCAGTTTATATTATTGTCTCCCATCCTCTCCTCACATGTATCAAAGTGTTACTATGCATACGTGGGATCACTTTCAACCAAAAACTACGTACAATAGTTTGAGGAAATGACCATGGTATAGAGGGGAAAATACAGGCTTTGGAATCATAGAGTTTTGATTTAATTTCTCAGCTTTACTATGTCTTTCTTAGATTTGTCATCTACATATCTCAAGTTTTTCATTGATGAAATCTGGATAGAAATATCTACTAGGTAAGACTGTTGGTGATTAAACATGCAGAGTTCCCAGCATAGTGCCTGTCAATAGGCAGACCACTAATGAATGACCATGGATTTTATTTACTGGCCTAATTTTGGTTGAAAGGGAAAAATATCAGTAATATCAAAAGTTACACTGGAGTCAGTCATAAGCGGAGTGTAAGAAATAAAAGTGATAAGAGTAGAAAAAATTTTTATAAAAGGATATAAATATAACTTTTGACAATAAGTGATTGTCATTCACAAAATGAAGACTTTATCCTAGCTTAATGCAATCCTGTATTAATTGGAATATAAAATTATTACATTGCTTTCACCACTTCTTACTTAAGGGAAAATTTTTTTTTCTTCTCAAACTGAGTGTAACTATGGCAATGTTTCATAGGGAAAATGAAAGTCTGACATAATTATAGAAGGGTTATTTTTGTCATCACTTAGATGAGACTCGCTTTTCACTCTAATGCATTGGAGAAGGAAATGGCAACCCACTCCAGTATTCTTGCCTGGAGAATCTCAGGGACAGAGGAGCCTGGTGGGCTGCTGTCTATGGGGTCGCACAGGATCAAACACGACTGAAGCGACTTAGCAGCAGATGAGACTCAAACTTTGACAAGCAGTTTGTAATCATTTATTATGAAGCCATATCATACCTTACTTTTCATCACACCACTTAGCATGTGTTACATATACCTTAAATCAGAACGAAAATTCTTTAATTTCCTTTCTCTACTGAATTTGTATGGTGAATCAGTTTGCCTATTATACACACAAAAATAAATCAACTAATCAATTATCTCTATTAATTTGGTACACTTAAAAGGCTTACAAATGCTTGGAAGAAAATGAAAATTCGTTTATTTTCATCTACCTTCAAGCAACACAAATTGTAGGAGTCATCTGCCTATGTATGGGATTTCTCCAGTGGCTCACTGGTAAAAAAAAAATCTGCCTGCAATGCAGGAGACACAGTTCGATCACTGGGTTGGGACGATTCCCTGGAGGAGAAAATGGCAACCTGCTCCAGTATTCTTGCCTTGAAAATCCCATGGGCAGAGGAGTCTGAAGGGTTGTTGTCCATGGGGTAGCAAAGAGTCAGAATGACTGAGAGACTGAGCACGTGCACACACACACACACACACACACATACCCCTCTATGTATACTTTCTTTGTTCTGTATTTTGTAGTCATGGTGTTTGCAAATGTCCATGATGAAAAGGCAGTTAGGAAGCAATAAAGAATTACGGTTTGTTTTTTTTCTTGCCCATCCGCATCAGATTCTACAAGGGTTTCCAAGAAAGCAGCTTACATTCACTCAGAATGTGTATATCCATCTGCTCCACATCCTTGTGCCAGAACCTCTCATAAGAATATTCCCTATAGCCAACACAAGGTGGCCAGTCTTAATGTTAGGAAAAATGTAGTAACGTAGGGAACAGAGTTGGAGCACGCAATGGCACCCCACTCCAGTACTCTTGCCTGGAAAATCCCATGGATGGAGGAGCCTGGTGGGCTGCAGTCCATGGAGTCGACGAGAGTGAGCAACTGCACTTTCACTTTTCACTTTCATGCATTGGAGAAGGAAGTGGCAACCCACTCCAGTGTTCTTGCCTGGAGAATCCCAGGGGCGGGGGAGCCTGGTGGGCTGCTGTCTATGGGGCCGCACAGAGTCAGACAGGACTGAAGTGACTTAGCAGGGAACAGAGGTAGAAATAAATTCCCATGCCACACTGAGCCATGGCTTTATTCAGACCTCAGTGGCTAGAGGGGAGAAGGCAGCTCAGATATTTTAATAAGATCAAGGTCATTGGTAAACCATTCTTAAATCTGTGTAGGATAGAAAAACTTAAATCACCAGCGCAATTAATTTACTCTATTTATTCAACACATATTTATTGGGTGTATCTATAAGTGACTGGACAACAAAGTAGGCCAGGTTCCAAAATTAACAACTGATATAAAAGACAAAAATCCTCACCTTTATATGTAACTTAGATTCTGGAAGCAGTAGGCTGATACATAAAAAAGTAAACTAAATAATAATGTCTGTTGGTAATAGTAGAGAAAACAAATCACCAAAGTGCAATGGGTTGCCAGAGTTGAGAAGTGCTGTAATTTTATATAGTGGTCAAAGACAGCCTCCTCGCTGAGGAGATACAGTTTGAACAAAGGCCTAGGTGGTGAGCAGCAGAGCAGAGCTATGTGGATATCCAGGGAGAGAGTGTTCCCACAGAAAGGGCAGGATACTGGAGGTACTGAATGGGTGCAGGCCTTGTGTTCAGAGCCCAGCAAAGAAGGCAGGGTTGTAGGAGCCAACTGACTGTGGGTGGAGGGGAAATGAGATGGAAAACTACTGTCAGAATTTTGGGGCCACTGTAAGGATTTGGCTTTCACTTAGAGTGAGAAGAAGAGCCACGAGAAGGTATTTGGCAGGAGAGTATAATAATTTGTGTTGCATTTTAAAATAATTCATCTGTTTTCTGTGTGTAGAAATGACTGAACAGAAGAGTGGGCAGACTCTGCAAACAACTGAGGAGAGATGATGATGTCTAGGGTCAGGGTTGATGTAGGAAGAGTACTGAGATGGCTGGGAGATATTTTAAAAAAAAGCTCCAAGCACACATTTTCGCAGTATCTTATATCAGCAATATTAAGGACCTTCTCAATCCAAGGAAGCAGAGTTTCCTGGAAAACCTTTATTGCCTAATTAACTCAGGAAAAATACTTTCAAGTGGTGTCCTGCGTCTCTGTCACTTCACCAACCTTAGACTACTGGAATCCCAGGACTCAGCAACATTTCTGGGTGAATGGGTGGACCATAAACAATAATCTCTCCTTCCATATTCTTTTAGGAATGTTGTACTTGGCACAATAGATTTCCAGTAGCTAAAGCCTCATTTCCTTTGGTCAACATACCATCTGGTGGTTAACAAAGACTTTCCTGATTAACCTTAAGATATAGAGCAAGCTGGTTGGGTAGGAGCAACATCCAGTTCTAGAAATGCAATGAAAGTATTGAGTCTGCACTCAGTGTAGAAAGCTAGCATGATCCTCTCCTCCCAAACATCCACCGTTTAAAAAAAAAAAAGGACAGAAATTAAACAGTGATCGTAAGGAATTCTGAGACTTAGAATTCCCTGGAAGTCAGAACCACAGAGCTTTCTATTTTAGTACTTCTGTAAAACTTAATTGCTTGATAGCAGTAAAAGTTAGGACTTGACACCAAAGAATAAGTCTTTACGTACCTTCCAGAAGACAGTTATGTAACTGCTGTCTTAATTCATGTCCCACATAAAATCTGGTTTCAATAATATTGCATAATATTCATATATTTATAGTTATATCCCTATCTTGATCTCAAATCCCATAAAAGGAAGTATTATACCTNCAGTAAAAGTTAGGACTTGACACCAAAGAATAAGTCTTTACGTACCTTCCAGAAGACAGTTATGTAACTGCTGTCTTAATTCATGTCCCACATAAAATCTGGTTTCAATAATATTGCATAATATTCATATATTTATAGTTATATCCCTGTCTTGATCTCAAATCCCATAAAAGGAAGTATTATACCTTGAGATGCCTCCACTCAGTAGATACTCCATAAATATTTTTTGAACTGATATATACTTTATATTTTTCCATTTTCTTAGAAAGATATATTTGAAGGTTAAATATGATAAAGCATGTTTGCAAACATCCTGAAACAGCAGAACACCATCTTCAGGATGACATCAGAGAATAAGAATCTCCATTTTCAAACAAAGTCCGTGGCTACAGAANACCTCGAGATGCTTCCACTCAGTAGATACTCCATAAATATTTTTTGAACTGATATATACTTTATAGTTTTCCATTTTCTTAGAAAGATATATTTGAAGGTTAAATATGATAAAGCATGTTTGCAAACATCCTGAAACAGCAGAACACCATCTTCAGGATGACATCAGAGAATAAGAATCTCCATTTTCAAACAAAGTCCGTGGCTACAGAATGCTGGCAGCTGTTGAAGGTGCAGCCTCACTCCACACTGAAAAAGTCTGGCACAAGTGATGTAAAGACAGCAAAAGCATCATCTGTATGTCAGTCATATTATGTACATTAATTTGTGTAACATAGTTTATTTCAAACAATATCCACTACCATTTGTGAATTTTTACTATGTGCAATCAAATTTTAAGTGTTTTACAAGTGTAAAATATTTTACCAATTTTATAAATGAGACACAAGGGCTTAGAAGTTAAGTATCTGACCATAAGCAAAGATTTCTACCCATGCACAAAGCTTTCACTCTTAACCAGCACACACACAATGAAGCTGCATTATGACTGGAACATAACTACACGTGTATGTCAGTGGTGTGAAGATGGATTTATACACATCTTTTCATTATTTCAGGAATAGTTTTTCTCTAAATTTGTTCCTATCTCTTAATATAGCACACCCAGAATACACAAATTATTCTGCTCTTTAACATTACAGTCTTCTGTTTGGTACTTATAGATATATCAAGGGAAAGCTCCAGGCTTTGGAGAAAGGTTATTTTACTTATTACATGGCTACAAGGAGCATCCAGATATATCACGGAATTTCTAAAATGCTATGAAGAATGCCTTTAGGCAAATTAATAAGACTGGAGGTTTCTACCCCTCAGTGTTTCACTCAGGTACTGCAATTTGCAAAGTCTCANTATATCAAGGGAAAGCTCCAGGCTTTGGAGAAAGGTTATTTTACTTATTACATGGCTACAAGGAGCATCCAGATATATCACGGAATTTCTAAAATGCTATGAAGAATGCCTTTAGGCAAATTAATAAGACTGGAGGTTTCTACCCCTCAGTGTTTCACTCAGGCACTGCAATTTGCAAAGTCTCAGCCAAAGGTTTTTATGTGACTACATTTTTTCATTAACTATACATGATGGTTTATCAGTAACATATTTATAATAGACATATGTATTATTATAGTGTATAATTGTGTGTGTGTAATATAATTAGCTGTGTTTTTTTTCCTTTCTTTCTCTTTTTATTAAATGCAATTCTCAGTCATGGGACGATTCCTTTTATGTATGGGATTTTAACCAAAGACATAAAATGAACTTACAGATAAAATGTAAGGGCATATTGCATTGTTCCAGAGTAAGTATATACGTATAGTTACATCAGTAAAGCTAAGATGAAAAAACAATTGCTATTAAAAAAAGCTTTGTGTGTGTATACCTATAAAATCCTACAGTGGATTAAATGCCCACAGTTCAAGTGCATCAACATTTCTGGTTTGATACGATAAATTCAAGAGCAAAATAAACATAATCTTGTTGGGGTTCCCACCACTAGCTACAAAAGCTGAACCAATTGTTAGTTATATGTTAAATTTCTATCTGTTAAAACATTAAAATCTTATTCTTCTGACTCATTTGTAACAATGCATTCTTGAGAAACTGAGTACTCTGAAACACAAAAACAACTTCAACTTACATAAATAAACGTGTGTAACTTCCTTGGGAAAGGTTTGTTGTTTAATTTGTTTTTGAAGGAAGTAATTGATTTTTCTTGGCAGATTTGATAAAAATAACGAGGCCTTGATTGTCTAACCTGAGGTCATGTTCTCCTCAGGAATCATCAGTGCCTAACTCAGATTTAAATGAATTCAAGTTTTCCTGGGACTCTCTTTTGATATATGACTATAACATGCTACCACACAGATTCTCTGACATCAAATTACTAACATAAACAGATTGTAAGTAAAAAAAAAAATATATATATATATACACATATATTAAGTAAACATATATATTGTTTAGTTGCTAAGTTGTGTCCAACTCTTTTGCAAACCCATGGACTGTAGTCTGACAGGCTCCTCTGTCCATGGGATATTCCAGGCAAGAATACTGGAGTGGGTTACCATTTCCTCCTCCAGGGGATCTTCGTACACATATATAAAAATATGCTGGGTATATATCCAAAGTAATTAAAGCAGAATCTCAGATATTTATGTACCCATGTTCATATAAACATTATTCACATCAGCCAGAAAATAGAAGCAACCCAAGTGTCCATCAATGGATGAATGGATAAGCAAAATACAGTGTATCTACATAAAATGGAACGTTATTAAGTCTTAAGAAAGAAGGAAATTCTGATATATGCTATCATGTGGATGAAGCTTGAGATCATGCACTAAATGTAATCAATTCGTCACAGACAAAAATGCTTTATGAGTCCACTTATATGAGATACCTCAAATCGTCCTAGAGATAGAAAGTACAATGGTTTTGCCAGGGGCTGGAGGGTGGAGGGATGGGAGATTTGTTGTTTAACGAGTATAGAATTTCAGTTTTGCAAGATCAAAAAGTTTTGGAGATTGATTGCTGAACACCGTGAATATATATAACACTGCTACACTATATACTTCAAAATGGTTAAGATAGTAAAGTTTATGCCCTATGTATTTTACCACAACTTTTTAAAAAGTCAATTGTGGAATTACTTGAATAAGGAGCATTGTCAGAGTATTATCTTATTTTTTTTAAAGGAAGAAGTTTTAATTTGGAAGATAGGCATAAATTGTATTTAATCAAGAATATTTGCACCATGAGTACAGAAAAGTTACAGTAAACTTATATGGTAGTACTTCAAGTAGCAAGTCTAGTTCAGGGGAAGGAAGTTTTATTCGACTTTGTGCAGGTTACCTCGTATCTTGAGTATTACATCTAGTTCTAAACACCACATTTAAAGAGGCAGATCTTCAAATCAAAAGGAGTTCAAATGCAATGGTGAGAAATCTGGAAACTATGTCATATGGTGGACAACAGAGTGAAACATTTCAGGCTTTGGGCTCTGTTACAGGAGACAACTGGGCTTAAAAACCAGGCTCTATCACTGACTAATCTGTGACTCAGAGCAAGCTCTTTAGCTTCGATAATTGTTACTTGAGTCCTCTCCTACAAAATTATGATCCTCCCAAATATTAAGTATTTTGTGATATCCAAAAGGAAAAAACATGTATTGTAATTTACGAAGTGCTTAATATTGGCTAATATTACTATGATTTTTATACTCTACTAGTAAATGGCCTTTTCAAGGACAAAGATATGGTTCAGTTCAGTTCAGTCGCTCAGTTGTGTCCAAATCTTTGCGATCCCATGAATCGCAGCATGCCAGGCCTCTCTGTCCATTGCCAACTCCCTGAGTTCACTCAGACTCACGTCCATTGAGTGATGCTATCCAGCCATCTTATCCTCTGTCATCCCCTGCTCCTCCTGCCCCCAATCCCTCCCAGCATCAGGGTCTTTTTCAATGAGTCAACTCTTCGCATGAGGTAAAGTATAATAAATAATTTTAAAGTGTTTTTAGGACTGTCCTATGAAAGAGTTCTATTAATTTTTGAACCAGAACACATAACTAGAAGAGTTTAATAGAAAGCTAAAGAAAAAAAAAAAAAAACTAAAGAAACTGCAAGGAAATCAATCTTGAATATTCATTGGAAGAACTGATGCTGAAGCTCCAATACCTTGGCCAGCTGATGTGAAGAGCTGACTCACTGGAAAAGACCGTGATGCTGGGAAAGATTGAGGGCAGAAGGAGAAGGGGACAACAAAGACAAGACGGTCAGATGGCTCACTGAATCAATGGACACGAGTCTGAGCAAGCTCCAGGAGTNAGAGTTCTATTAATTTTTGAACCAGAACACATAACTAGAAGAGTTTAATAGAAAGCTAAAGAAAAAAAAAACTAAAGAAACTGCAAGGAAATCAATCTTGAATATTCATTGGAAGGACTGATGCTGAAGCTCCAATACCTTGGCCAGCTGATGTGAAGAGCTGACTCACTGGAAAAGATCATGATGCTGGGAAAGATTGAGGGCAGAAGGAGAAGGGGACAACAAAGGACGAGATGGTCAGATGGCTCACTGAATCAACGGACACGAGTCTGAGCAAGCTCCAGGAGTTGGTGAGGGATGGAGAAGCCTGGCATGCTGCCGGCTGTGGGGGTCACGGGGTTGGACACAACTTATTGATTGAACAACGACAATGAAAGAAAAGAAATTTATCTTACACTGAAGAAGGTTATTACATTCAGTGTATGAAAAATAAATAAGTTTCCTAAGAAGTAGTAGGGCTTCCCTGGTGGCTCAGAGGTTAAAGTGTCTGCCTGCAATGCAGGAGACCTGGTTTCGATCCCTGGGTCGGAAAGATCCCCTGGAGAAGGAAATGGCAATCCACTTCAGTATTCTTGCCTGGACAGAGGAGCCTGGAGGGCTGCAGTCCCTGGGGTCATGAAAGAGTTGGACATGACTTAGCAGCTAAACAACAGCAACAAAGATCAGTGAGCTTCCTGACATTGCTCTTCTTCAATGAGCAAATGGAAGTTAGGGATATGTTAAGACGAATTTCGACTATGATTAGAGTGTTGCGCTGGATAATATCCCTTCTAATATTCTATGCTTCTCTATTTTTTTTTTAACCAGTATTGACTTCAGTTTTCCTCACAAAGCAACTGCTTAATTCTGAAGGATTGGCCCAGACAGAGGTTCTATTTCCCACACAACATAGGTAAGTGGAAAAAAAGATCAAAACTATCCATAAGATGGTTCAGAAATCATCATTTTGCATGTTTGCATCCACAAGAGCGCTGATTGTGGTCCTGATGCTGACTGAGAGACTGTCTTTGAGTGACAGTGATAGATGCTTTACTTTGTCCTCTTGAAGTGTTGTTAATGCTTGAACACGCAGTTAGACCTGATCCATAGACACGTTGAGATAAAAGCTGCAGTAGAAAAAGAACTCCAGGATGGAAGGGGAGTTAACTTCACAGTTACTGAAGAACAGAGGAAGAAGAGAGAGGAATGTGAGGGAAGAAGAGGCTTTTAAAAATGATTTCGCAGAATGAAAAGATGTTTCTCTGGAGGAGAAATGAAGAATTGGTTTAAAGGGGGAATTTAACAGAAAAAGAGGACTTTCATGGTCAGAGTCACTGAAGCCAACTAACAGTAAAGCAGAGTGTGGACCTAATGGCACTAAACAGACTTTAGAATTAAGGTCATGGGACAGACTCAACCACTATATTCTGTACAGGAGAGACCACACATGGGTATTATATTCGATTTGGAATATGCTGTTTTAAGATAGACACCAAGATGTGGGTTGGAAGATGCAAAACAGGAGATTGCTTGAAACTATGTTATAAAATTAATGAATAAAGAAATTGAAGAAGATGTAGCTTTCGTGAGAGAATATAGGTTTCATAAGATACATGAAAGATTCTTGTACAAAATACTGTTTTTATGTCAGCTGAAGAGAGTCAGAAATAAGTGCTAGCCCACCATGGAATCAGCCAACTCAGAGGGATTTCCCACTGATGCAGGTACCTTGGGGGACTCTGGAGGATGGAATTTGAAATAGATGACATAAACCTAATCCTAATTTTATATTTTAAAATGATAGCTTGTCTCATGGCAGAGAGGTGGATTAATTCAAGATAGTAGGTTCCACATCTTTCTTGAAGTTTTCAGATTTTTTTTAGGGTAAGAGGGAGGGAGTATCAATGGTAAATCCATGGATTTCAGAATGGTGAGAAGGAAGGTGAAGACTGAGGGAGCAGATAGGAAGAAGTCATCAGTATCAAAAAAAAGAGTACAGTAAAAGTAGGCTTCCTGGAAGAAAGGAGGCAGAAGTCAATTTAGGAAGTTAGTTAACATCCATTCAACAGTTACTTACGAAGGGGCCACAGCATGCTCTGGGGTTCTATTAAGGGCTATAATAATGAACAAAACTGCCGAAGATACTCTGATTTACTGGTTTGGGGCTTCAGATCCAGAGAAAAGATCTGGTGTTTAATGCCTTAGAAGAATTCGTTGAAGGAGATTTCAAACAATTTACTCAGAAACAACACTTCACATGATATTATCTTTAGCGGAAGAAACAAAATGATTTTAAGACAGTATTATCTATGGAGAACGTAATACTATATGTAGGAATTTTAGAAGTTTGTATTAAGTTGAATAGGATAAAAATCATTTGTAGTGTAGAAAATCACAATAAAATATAAGATAATTACATAAAAGTGAGAGCTATATATCATAGTCTCCAGAGATGGTGTACTTTGGTCAGTACAAAATGAATATATAATTTTAAATTAAAATAGTTATTACTATATATATTACTATATTTTTATTAAATAAAGCATCCACAAAGTCCTTTGTTACAAAAATTTTTCAATGTTTTTCTGAATATTTAAAGTTTGTCAAAATATTTTGATTATTAGCTATCTCAGAGTCTTTGCCAATAACAATTTTTCAAATTTTCAAATTTCACACTGTTCATATTAGTCTTAACTCTAACCAAGAGGATACAATTTCTCTCCCAATAAAATATTTTTGAACTCTTTTTACTTTGCATTGCTGCAAAATCTGCATAGAATTAGCATCAGCATATTTTTATTAGCTTTGATTCACCCAATAAATTCTTTTCTAATGGCAATTTTAAAAGGGTTGGCATGTGTCTGACTTCTGTCAATTTTTTCTTTGTCCACATGCCGGCACTGAGGTTGCCAGCAAAACTCTGGAGATGGATCATATGTAAATTATTGCAATATCACTGGTAGATATCATTTGCCAAATTGACCATCATCATCAATGTTATGTGTAAAATTTGTATTGAAGCACAACATACAAATGGATGCATAAATCTTAAGTGAAGAGTTTGACAGTTTTATGTAAACTGAACTCACTTGGTTAATACCAGCTCTCTGAAACACCCTTTCCTCCCACTTTCATGCAGAAATCTGTCATAGGTGTAACTAAGATCCTAAACACTAACACCAAAGATTGGCTTTGCCTATTTCTGAACCTTATATAAATAGAATAATAAATATGTGCTTTTCTGCTGCTGACCTTTTCCACTCAAATTATAAGACTCATCCGTTTACAGTATGTTGTTTCAATTCATTTTGTCTTATTATTGCATAATACTCCATGGTATGAGTATACCAATATTTACCCACTCTACTCTGAGTGGATATTGCTTTGCTTCCAGTAGGGCTACTAAGAATAAGGCTTTTGGGAGATCCTGGGTGGCCTAGTGATTAATGCTTTCAGGGCCACAACTCAGGTTCAATCCCTGGTTAAGGAGCTGAGATGCTATAAGCCATGTGGCACAACCAAAAAGAAAAATAATACTTCTAGCAAGCATTCATATAAATGTCTTTGGACGAATACATGGCTGCATTTCTATTGAATATATGTACACAGAAATGGAAATGCTGGGGAATAGGCATGTGTATACTTAACTTCAGTGAATACTGCCAGTAAGTTTTCCAAAGCAGTTGTACCAATGTTTGCCTTCTCACCAGCAGTATATGTTTGCACAATATTCTTGCCAACATGTGGGACTCCCATGTACTCCAAAAAATTTCTGGAGACAAATGAAAATGTAAACACAATGATCCAAAATGTATGGAATGCAGCAAAAGCCATTCTAACAGAGAAGTTTATAGCAATACAATCTTACCACGAGAAACAAGTATCTCAAAAAAACAACCTAACCTTACATGGCAAGCAACTAGAGAAAGAAGAGCAAAACTCAAAATTAGTAGAAGGAAGGAAATAACAAAGATCAGAACAGAAATAAATGAAAGACAAAAGAAAAAAAAAAAAGATCAATGAAACCAAAGCTGGTTCTTTGAAAAGATAAATAAAATTGATAAATTTTTAGCCAGATGCATCAAGAAAAAAAGGGAGAGAGCTCATATCAATAAAATCGGAAAAAGTTACAATCACAAAGGATCATAAGAGACCAGTACAAGCAACTACATACCAGTAAAATGCACAACCTACAAGAAATTGAGAGGGAGGCAGTCCTAAGATGGCAGAGGAATAGAATGGGGAGACCACTGTCTCCCCCACAAATTCATCAAAAGGACATTTAAACACTGAGTAAATTCCACAAATGGAGAAGGCAATGGCACCCCCCTCCAGTACTCTTGCCTGGAAAATCCCATGGGTGGAGGAGCCTGGTAGGCTGCAGTCCATGGGGTCGCAAAGAGTCAGAC
This sequence comes from Neotragus moschatus, assembly GCA_006410615.1. Lineage (NCBI taxonomy): Eukaryota > Metazoa > Chordata > Mammalia > Artiodactyla > Bovidae > Neotragus > Neotragus moschatus. The sequence goes on along the minus strand of SJYA01000899.1, from coordinate 379,631 downwards.
ATGACTGAGCGACTTCACTTTCACTTTTCACTTTCATGCATTGGAGAAGGCAATGGCAACCCACTCCAGTGTTCTTGCCTGGAGAATCCCAGGGACAGGGGAGCCTGGATGGCTGCCATTTATGGGGTCGTACAGAGTCAGACACGACTGAAGTGACTTAGCAGCAGCAAATTCGACAAAACAACTTCTGAATGCCAGTAGAGGACGTGAGGCACCCAGAAAAGCAGCCCATTGTCTTCGAAAAGAGGTAGGGAAAAATATAAAAGACAAAAAAAGAGACAAAAGAGGTAGGGACAGAGCTCTGTTCCAGGAATGGAGTCTTGAAAAGAGAGAAGTTTCCAAACACCAGGAAACACTCTCACTGCCAAGTCTGTGGTGAGCTTTGGAAGCACAGAGGGCAACATAACAGGGAGTAAAAATAAATAAATAATTAAAACCCACGGATTATGAGCCCAATGCCGCAGTGGAGAAGCAGCGGAGACACCTGCATCCACCCGCACCCGCCACTAGCAAGCGGGGCCTGGGCAGGGAGGTGCGGGCTGCATTGCTTAGAGTAAGGATTGGGCCTGAAAGCCCCGAGGGTAATCAGAGCAAACTAACTTGGGCTAGCAAACCAGACTGTGGATAGCTACCACATGAAAAGCTCTAACTTAAGACACCGCCAGGACCGCTCACAGAAAAAAGGACTGAACAGAATTAGCCGGCTGCAGACCATCCCCCTCTGGTGACAGGCAGCCAGAGCCAGAAGGGGCCAATTGCAGCCCCAGAGAGACATTATCTACCAAACTGCAGGCAGGCTTCTTTGCTAACTAAGACTTCTTGGGGTTCTGGACAGTCGACATTTGCCTGAGAAGGTGTGCCAGTTGAACACCCAGAAAACTGAGCAGCAGGGATGGGAGAGATGATAAGTCGCAGCGACTGTGCTCGCCAAACACCTCATCACCTGAGCTGCTCCAACCTGGGAAGGGCATAAAACGCAGGCCCAACGGAGTCTGCAGCTCTGAAGACTGAGTGCCTGAACCTGAGCGGCTTAGACCTGGGAGGTGCATGCAGCCCAGGGCCTGCCTCGGATGGCTCCTGGTGGAGCAACCTAGAGCCTGAGCTGTGTGGGCAGGGAGCACACATGCGCTGTGAGCGAGGGCAGGCCCAGTGTGGCTGAGACACAGCGAGCACATGCCAGTGTTATTTATTTGCAGTGTCCCTCCCTCCCCACAGCAAGACTGAACNTCGGATGGCTCCTGGTGGAGCAACCTAGAGCCTGAGCTGTGTGGGCAGGGAGCACACATGCGCTGTGAGCGAGGGCAGGCCCAGTGTGGCTGAGACACAGCGAGCACATGCCAGTGTTATTTATTTGCAGTGTCCCTCCCTCCCCACAGCAAGACTGAACAAGTGAGCCTAAAAAAAGTATCCACCATCGCCCCCCTTGTGTCAGGGCAGAAATCAGACACTGAAGAGACCAGCAAACAGAAGAAGCTAAAACAGAGAGAACCGCCTTGGAAGTGACAGGTGCAATAGAGTAAAACCCTGTAGTTAGTACNAGGATGCTTGGTGCTGGTGCACTGGGATGACCCAGAGGGATGGTATGGGGAGGGAGGCTGGAGGGGACTTCAGGATTGGGAACATGTGTGCACTCGTGGTGGATTCATATTGATGTGTGGCAAAACCAATACAATATTGTAAAGTAATTAGCCTCCAATTAAAATAAATAAATATTAAAAATCTATAAATTAAAAAAAAAAAGAAATTGACCAATTCCATTTTAGCCTTTCTGATCAAGATGTTGCAGTACCATAATGAATTAATTTGATTTTTCTTGATGACTAATATGATTGATCATCATTTTACTTGTTTCCTAGCCACTTGGTTATTCTTTTTGATGAAGGTCTTATTCAAACATTTGTTCATTGTCCTATTAGCTTGTCTATATTTTTTCAACTTTGTGCATTTCTCTTCACTGTCTTACTGGTGTCTGTTGGTGAAAAGAAAAGCCTAATTCTAGTTAGTTCAATTTAGCAACATTTCCTTAAGGATGGCACTTTCTAAATTTTCTTCATTGACTTCTACAAGGTATCTTTACCAGTAATGTTGTGTGAAGTGAAGTGAAGAGAAATGAAGTGAAGTGAAGTCACTCAGTTGGGTCCACCTCTTTGTGACCCCATGGACTGTAGCCTGCCAAGCTCCTCTGTCCATGGGATTCTCCAGGCAAGAGTACTGGAGTGGGTTGCCATTTCCTTCTCCAGGGGATCTTCCCANGTTGTGTGAAGTGAAGTGAAGAGAAATGAAGTGAAGTGAAGTCACTCAGTTGTGTCCACCTCTTTGTGACCCCATGGACTGTAGCCTGCCAAGCTCCTCTGTCCATGGGATTCTCCAGGCAAGAGTACTGGAGTGGGTTGCCATTTCCTTCTCCAGGGGATCTTCCCAACCCAGGGATCGAACCCGGGTCTCCTATATTGCAGGCAGACGCTTTATCCTCTGAGACACAAAATTGCTCCCAAATTCTTCGTCAAAACATCTAATGCCTGAGAACCAAACAGGATTTGGATACGTCTTTAACTGAGCCATTGCAACTGGACTTCCATTACATATATGAAAATAACTTCTGAGCACAATAATTAAAGAATCATTTATGAAATCATGGAATGTTCAAACCTTAGGAGAAAAATATCCTTTTAATACTGCTGGCTTACATTTGGTATAAGAAAAAAAATAATGTACTGCTAGACTATCTTGAGTTTCATATTTTTATAAGGCTAAAAAATTGGAGTGTAGAAAATCTCACTGCATGTCTATTAAATCTTATAATATTCAAAAAGATCCTGCTCATTTTTGTGGAGTAAGGAACTCAGTCAAACATCATTAACATCCAGATATAACTTAAAACTCATAAATGCTTTGATTACTTTTGCCAAGAACAATATTGTTGCTGCTGTTCAGTCACCCAGCCATGTCCAGCTCTTTGCAACCTCATGGACTGCAGCCCGCCAGGCTTCTCTGTCTCTTATCATCTTCCAAAATTTGCCCAAGTTCATGTCCATTGTATATCGGTGGTGACATCCAGCCATCTCATCCTCTGATGCCCTTTCCCAGCATCAGGGACTTTTCTAGTGAGTCAGCTTTTTGCATCAGATGACCAAAATATTGGAGCTTTAACTTCAGCATCAGTCCTTCCAATGAGTATTCAAGCTTGATTTCCCTGAAGATTGACTGGTTTGATCTCCTTGCTGTCCAAGGGACTCTCAGAAGTCTTCTCCAGCACCCTAGCTTGAAGGCATTAATTTTTTGGCACTCTGCCTTCTTTAAAGCCCAGCTCTCACAACCATACATGACCACTGGGTAAACCATAGCCTTGATTATATGGACCTCTGTCAGCAAAGTAATGCCTCTGCTTTCAACCCGCTGTCTAGGTTTGTCATAGCTTTCCTGCCAAGAAGCAAATGTCTTCTGATTTCATGGCTGCAATCACCATCTGCAGTGATTTTAGAGCCCAAGAAGAGGAAATCTGTCACTACTTCCACCTTTTACCCCTCTATTTGCCATGAAGTAATAGGGCTGAATCCCATGAGCTTAGTTTTTAGAACTTTGAGTTTTAAGCCAGCTCTTTCACTCTTCTCCTTTACCCTCATCAAGAGGCTCTTTAGTTCCTCTTCAATTTCTACCATTAGAGTTCCATGAAAATAAACTGGATACACTAATTTCCCAAGTTTCTATTTCTCTGTCCTTTCTCAAATGAAGATTTTAGCCCCAGAGAACTAATGTCTTCTTCCAGAATACTCAATGGGTTGAAAAAAAAGTTATCCTACTTAGTGTTAAATAAATATTAGTATTTATGAAAATAGACTAAATTACTATAGACTCAGTATAGTTCAGTTCAGTCACTCAGTTGTGTCTGACTCTTTGTGACCCCATGGATGGAAGCATGCCAGGTCCCCCTGTCCATCACCAACTCCCACATTTCACCCAAACTCATGTCCATCGAGTTAGTGAGGCCATCCAACCATCTCATCCTCTATTTCCCTTTCTCCTCCTGCCTTCAATCTTTCCCAGCATCAGGGTCTTTTCAAATGAGTCAGCTCTTCGCATCTGGTGGCCAAGGTATTGGAGCTTCAGCTTCAACATCAGTCTCTTCAATGAACACTCAGGACTGATCTCTTTTAGGATGGACTGGTTAGATCTCCTCACAGTCCAAGGGACTCTCAGGAGTCTTCTCAAACACCACAGTACAAAAGCATCAATTCTTCAGGGCTCAGCTTTCTTTATAGTCCAACTCTCATACCCATACATGACTGCTGGAAAAACCCTAGCTTTGAATAGACGGACTTTTGTTGGCAAAGTAATGTCTCTACTTTTTAATATGCTTTCAAAGTTGGTCATAACTTTCCTGCCAAGGAGTGAGCGTCTTTTAATTTCATGGCTGCAGTCACCATCTGCAGTGATTTTGGAGCCCCCCAAAATAAAGTCTGCCACAGTTTCCACTGTTTCCCATCTATTTGCCATGAATTGATGGGACCAGGTGCCATGATCTTAGTTTATTGAATGTTGAGCTTTAAGCCAACTTTTATAAGCCAACTATAATACTATAGACTAGTATTAGTGTTAATAACATTAGATACATTTATTTATTTACATCTGGGGTTTTTTTTAATTCTGCAATAAACTAGATAAGAAACATTAAAAAAGTTTTGTATTCATTACATGCACAATTAAATGATAGAAAATTTTTTCAGATCTGATGCTTTCTGTGGAAGCCATAAAAGTTGGCAAATTGTCCTTTAGGGAACTGAAAATAAATTATGTCAGTTTTAAGCTTTATAGAATTAATTTTTCTTCTTTGTCTAAATGCCAGTATTCTACTAGCAATTTACAGACCAGAGATTTTATTTACCTTGATTATTAAGGAAGGTCACCGGAATGTTTTTATTGCTATTTATTTTATTCCAGAGAAATCATTTATGCCCCTCAACTTATAAATAACAATTAAATATTTCAATTAATATTACTCATAATGTTTCTCTGACTTCGCTCACTCTTGAAAACTGCCTAAGTCCACTTATAGACCAATAACAAAATTACACCTGAATTACAGATTTGAGGGTACAAAAAATTAGGAACTAGGGACAGGGGAGCCTGATGGGCTGCCGTCTATGGGGTTGCACAGAGTCGGACACGACTGAAGTGACGCAGCAGCAGCAGCAGCAGCAGACACTGTTGGGTAGCACAGAGAAGAACTTATGCTCTAAAGCTAACCTCCACAAGGCATATGAAACCTCTCAGGAGCCACACAGGACCATCAATATAGGATGAATGCTTAAAATTTAAAGAGAATGGAAGTTAAGGTAAATCGTCCCAGCTTGGAGAACAATGGATCCCTGTCTAAAGAATAGGAAATCAGGGTAGAGACAAAATCCCATGTTCTTCCAGACTCACTAAAAGTAAATTTTAAGAGCTTATCTATGTGGGCAAAGCCATATTTAACACAATAGTATAAAAGAAAAGAATATTACAAAGTTATACTACTTTTCCACCAGAAGAAGCAACTTACTTTATTAAGAGTGTGTGTATAACAACATTCTCTTTTAGTTCACAATTATTTATTTATTTATACTATTTTATGCAAGGCTCTGAAACTGATACACAGGCAAGACATATCTCTTTCTCCAATTAATTTAAAAAGGCAAGGAAGAATAGAAAGAAAGAAGAAATCACTTTATCAGTTAATAAATAACCACCTATAAAAAGCGGCTGAAAAGAAGATGCCAATAAAGTGTTACAATGATTTAAAATAGCAAAAACTTATAAATGAACAGTAAGATCTAGATTTTCTAAAAGATAGGGCTCTTCCATACGCCCTTGGATGATAAGACTAGGCAAGAGAATATAAAACTCTTTTAGAAAGGATTATTAGAGGACATGAGATAAGAAATTAAAGGAAGTTTAAAGAACTGATCTTTTTTTTTTTTAATCCCAACCAAAGAAAAGATTAATTCAGTGAAACCTGGAATGACAGCTGGCTCCCTCACATCTGTTCTCCCTCCTCCAGTGCTTCTACACCACAGCTAAACTCATCTTGAAAGACCCAACTCTGAGAGCTCACTCTGGCTGATAGCCCTTCCTGACTACACTGGCCTTTAGGGTGAAGTGCAAACATCTTGAACAAGTGCACAATCCTACAAGTCCTGGGCCTCCTTTGCCACCCCACATTGCAGCCATGGAGGTCTTCTTTTAATTTCTTAAAATAGTAATGCTCTTTTTGCTTTCAAGTTTTTCTAATGCTGTCCCATCTGTCAGAAATATTTTTTTATTTTTTTCTTCCTTTTGAGCACTTGTTCAAAAGCCATTTTTCTCAGACTCCAAACTCCTTGAAAGCATAGTCACATATTTACCGTATCATCTACAACATTTACCAGTTCCACATGTCTTATTTTTTTTACCCAATACATGTAATCATGCCTATGAAAGGTCTCTTGGAAAGCATCATTTATGGGGTGTGAAACTCCTAGCATAATCATTTCACAATTTCGCCTTGTTTCAGGAAGAGATGGAATTAAAGGACTGTTATCAACTTTTCTCAAACAAGGTGCAGCAAGATATCTGGATTTTGGAGCCCCTTCCAAAAGATAGGGTCAAAGCTAAATAAGAAAGTCTATGTAATATTATATAAACCTCTTCTTCAAACCCCTTAATTGAAGAATTACGATTGCTTTGGATAGAGAGAAAACAGAACCATATGAGGTAAGAAAGTTGTGAATGAAGATTACCAGGAAAATGGTGCCAAGAAGTTGGGATGGGGGGAGAGTTGAACTCACAAACTTCTCCACCATTGCCAGGTAGGGAAACCAGTTTTGGGAGTCAGGCTAGTCCTACAATTAAAGCATGTCACATTGAGCTGGAGAGAGATATGAAGTTGCAAATAACAATCATATTGATACCATTTGCACTGGAAAAGAAAAAGATCATAAACTTTTTGATCATCACTGCCTTAAAGATTATATAATTTTTGACAGAGTATAATAAAAGAGAATCAAAGTAATCTTACCCAGAGAGGAGAGGTGGCCCTAATTTGGGTAAGCTCTGGAATATTAAGTGCTTAGCCTACAGTTATCCTTTCATAAATATTTGTTTAGTTAATAAATAGATGAATCAATGGAAGTGATGTCAGCCTAATCAAGTTTTTTAAAAATGGCTTACACATAGTAATTGTTAAATCCATAAATACATTGAATCACTCAGGAATAAGTCCTATATAAATACTATATAGGATTGGGCAACTTCAGTGTTTTCAAGCATCACTGGGGGCTTCCCAGGTGGCACTAGTGGTAAAGAACCTGCCTGCCCATATAGGAGGCATAAGAGATGTGGGTTCAATCCCTCAGTAGGGAAGATCCCCTGGAGAAAGACATGCAACCCACTCTAGTATTTCTTGCCTGGAGAATTCTATGGACAGAGGAGCCTGGTGGGCTACAGTCCATGGGATCACAAACAGTCAGATAGGACTGAAGCAACTTAGCACACACGTTAAATTTTTTCAACCAGACAAATCCTTAATTCTTGCATGATCCATACCATTTCTCAGTATTATAGCCTCAGTTTATTTTTAGTTAATAGCACAAAAAGAATTGGACTTTGCTTGGATATTTTTTTTTCCTAAGCTATGTTTTTGATTTTGTAGGAGATAGGGACAGATGTGAAGGAGAAGTGATCTATTCCAGAAAGTGCAGGATATTTCTAAAAACAAGTAAGTTACAGAGATCTTGTTTAATACTGCTTGAACTCACACCTACATATAAGAAAATAGAGACATGACATGAAATTATGGTAATTTACTTCAGAGGAACAAGACAGTTATTTACTTATTATTTTTCCTTGTTTTGAAATAAGCCTTGAATTTCACTAAAAAAAAGAGAAAGAATAAATAGGTGATATGTTGCCACATTACATAAATAGGGAGCTACTATTATGTTTACTGGTATTCAGTTACATCTATAGGATATCAGAGACTCTTCTTTTATTAAAATTCAGAGTAATAAAAGCAACTGACATTCAGTGAATTATTATGTAGCAGCAATGGTCTAAGGTCTATTTAGATTAATTTGCTTAATTCTCACCCTGACTCTGAGTGGTAGATACTTACATTATCAACCACTTTCAAAGATGAAGAACCCAAAGACACAGAACATTTAAATGAGCTGCTCAAGGTTATCCAAGGTTATGGCAGTGTTGGAACTTGATCCTGGATCTGCCCTAGTATAGATGTTAGTAATTCCGTTATACACAATCAAAATTCCTCTTTGAGGAACAAATCTGGATCTAAAGTTTATTAATTACCTCCAATATTTTCTTCACTAGTCCATTTAGAAAATAAACTTGGACAATCTTTAAAAAAAATAAAAATATAGAAAGTCCTCTCTAGAGCATGTAGAATGAGATACAAGCAGGACAGTAACCTATCCTTTTTCTAATTCCTACAGGTCATTTCTAAACTGAGAAAGCATCTATTCACTATTTCAGCAAGTCATCTGAGATGAGGACTTCAAATGATCAGGCTCAACCATACAAAATTGTTTGTGTTACAGGTCAAAACTGATCCACTATTGAGAGTTTTCCCTATTTACCAACAGTTTTACCTATTAACTTTCAGTGTTTTTCCTAGGTACTTCAAGCCAGAGGGTTTATAGTAAACAGGGCAAATGAAAAAGTCTATTTACAAATCCAGAATCATTCAGGACCCAGGAAAGGGGGTGGTGTGAGGGAACAGGAGACACAACCACCATATTCAAAGAACTTAGAATAAGGTGTTACATGAAACAACCAGGGTCAAAGTCACACAGTCATTACATAATCTTGGAATTGTAGCTAGAGAAAGCTACAGAAATTTAAGTCAGTGCCTAGATGGATGTGAGTTTTGATAAAAGAGACTGACAGAAAAGACTCTGAAGCTCTTCAAGGCAGAAGGAGCAGCATGACAAAGAGGAGATGACTGTGAACCATCATGATATGTGAAGTGAGTCCAGACTACCTGGATCTTGATTTCATGGAAATCCATGAACAGTTTAGGCTAGGAAGAGAGGAAAGAAGAGCAGAAAGTGGGAGGAAAAACTGGACTTTATTCTGCCAGGAGTGACTTTAGGCTTTTCCATGAGAACCTTACAGGTAAAACCACATGAACCAGGAGGATTAAACTGGTTAACGGGCACAATAATAAGAGACCAAGGCAGAGCAACTGATGAGACAGCTAGCTAAAGGATCCAGGGCCAAGTGTGAGGGCCTGAGTCAGAGTAGTAAAAATGAGAACTATATTTTGAATTCAACACATTAGAGAAAGAGTTTGAAGGAAGACATAATAGGATTTGATTTTTGATTTGAACTGTGGAGCAGAAAAATAAGACATTGAGCTTAAGTGATTAAGAAAACTGGGAATTTATTGTGTTAAAGTAAAATGGGAAAGAGTAAAAGGCTAGAGAGATGACCTATTCTAATAAATATACAAAATAATACATGCTTATTATTGACTGCTAACTGTCTCAAGCAGTGATTCTAAGGAATGTCAGAATGTAAACACATACACACATATGTAGGCGCATTGTCCTTTCTGAATCTTTAAAACAACACTGCATGACAATATCAATATTTCAATTTTATATGTAAGGAAATGGCCTTCCCTGGTGGCTCAGTTGGTAAAGAATTTGCCTACAAGGCAGAAGACCTGGGTTCAATCCCTGGGCTGGGAAGATCCTCTGGAGAAGGAAATGGAATCCCACTCCAATATTCTTGCCTAGGAAATCCCATGGACAGAGGAACCTGGCGGGCCACAGTCCAAGGGGTCACAAAAGAGTTGGACACTACTTAGCGAATAAACCATCAAACCACCAAATGAGGAAATGGAGACTCACAGAAATAAAATACTTTTCAAAAGTTGCAAAGCACTAAATATTTATGACTATTAAGAACAAAGTCAATACTCTCATTTTTCACTGAAGTGGAATTTGAAATGGCAGCTGAACCACCAAGCAACTGAATCTTAAATACAGCACATAACAGAAGACTAGAGCTTGAACGAGAAGTCAAGACAGAATCATTGGATTTGGAAGTCATCAGGATTAGCTGAGCTTTGAAAGTAGGGTTTAGGAGTAAGGGAGGAAGACAAAAGAAATAAGACTAAAATCCTGGAAGTTACTTAGAATAATGAATAGAAATTACAGAAGACAGATCAAAAAAGGTAAGAGAACCAGAGAGTTAAGAGTGTTGTAGAGAATGGTATCAGAGAAAGCAATGGCACCCCACTCCAGTACTCTTGCCTGGAAAATCCCATGGATGGAGGAGCCTGGTAGGTTGCAGTCCCTGGGGTCGCTAAGAGTCAGGCACGACTGAGCGACTTCACTTTCACTTTTCACTTTCATGCATTAGAGAAGGAAATGGCAACCCGCTCCAGTATTCTTACCTGGAGAATCCCAGGAATGGGGGAGCTTGGTGGGCTGCCGTCTATGGGGTTGCACAGAGTCGGACAAGACTGAAGTGACTTACCAGCAGCAGCAGAGAATGGTATCATGTGGCTCAGTTACTTATCGACAAGTATGCACTGAAAATTTATAAACCCCTAATAAATGGCAGCTTCTATGATTATGGCAGGGGAGAAACCTCTGCCTTCATGGAGTGAGGAGGGGCAGAAGACTGATATTCATCTAATAATCATACCCACAGTGGTATATTTTTTAAAAAAGATACAAGAAACCTACACATTTTATGGTAAAGGTTTCAGCTAGAATGGAAGCGTTCACAGAAAGCTTCCTTGAGAAAGGGGCAAATAACCTGGCATCTTAAAGGTCCAATGGAAATTAAACAGTTGGAAATTGTTCTAGAAGAGTGACTGCTGACATAAGAGAAAGAATATGCTCAAAAGGTGAGTGTCCAGAAGGAATAGAGACTGGGAGGAGTAAACAACAGAGGGCTAGAGTCCAGGAGGGCTTAGGGTTTTAGGAGCAACCCACTTTTTCTGGATCAAAAACTTCTGGAGCCTAAATTGTCCTATCCTGGACTTTTCAGAACCTCCGTTGTTTCAGATATATGGTAATTAAAGGTGGACACGACTGAGCGACTGAACTGAACTGACATGACTGAGCGAATGAACTGAACTGAACTGGACTGAAAGGCAGCTTCTGTCTGTACCTGACCAGAAAGGGATTTTTGCACTGCCTGCTACGCATTGGCTTTACCCACAGTTTCATTTGATGTTACAGAAGATATATCACCAAAACTTCTATTCTTTTTAAAACTTATACATTGCACTCAGTATGCCAGCAAATTTGGAAAACTCAGCTGTGGCCACAGGACTGGAAAAGGTCAGTTTTCATTCCAATCCCAAAGAAAGGCACTGTCAAAGAATGCTGAAACTACTGCAAAATTGCACTCATCTCGCATGCTAGTAAGTAATGCTCAAAATTCTCCAAGCCAGGCTTCAGCAATATGTGAACCGTGAACTTCCAGATGTTCAAGCTGGTTTTAGAAAAGGCAGAGGAACCAGAGATCAAATTGCCAACATCCGCTGGATCATGGAAAAAGCAAGAGTTACAGAAAAACATCTACCTCTGCTTATTGACTATGCCAAAGCCTTTGACTGTGTGGATCACAATAAACTGTGGAAAATTCTGAGAGAGATGGGAATACCAGACCACCAGACCTGCCTCTTGAGAAACCTATATGCAGGTCAGGAAGCAACAGTTAGAACTGGACATGGAACAACAGACTGGTTCCAAATAGGAAAAGGAGTATGTCAAGGCTGTATGTTGCCACCCTGCTTATTTAATTCATATGCAGATTATGCTGACAAAATGTACCTCAAAGAGGCATTAAAATGAAAAAAAAAAGGGGGGGGATGAATATCAGAAAATGTTGAGATAAATTTTTTAAACAATAATCCTTTACTCTTGCACTCTGATTCTTTTTCTCTTATCTGTAGTTCTAAAATGGGGTGGAACAGCAGCAAAATACAAGTCTTTGTCCCACGAAGAAATAAAAGCCCATGGTCCTCTTCACCTTTATGTGGTCATAATATAGGAAGAAGAGCAAGGTGATGACATTGCTCAAGAGTACTGCATGCCTGTGTTAGTGAGCTGCGCAATTGCCCCATGGTTCCCTGCATTGTCATAAACACCACACTTCAAGGAAACCACATTTGCAATAAGCAAATGTATTTGGGGGAGCAGATATCCATACGGTTAATACATTCTGTATCTTTTGTTAAGAAGTGTCTTGGTCTCCTAGCAACACTGTAGGGAAATCCATCAGGGGTATGAAATTAGACGGCCATGTAGGCGGAATACCTGTAGAGTTTCAGTTTTATGAAATGCTTTCACTAAAAATTATATATATTATGCAAAACAGTACAGTAATGTAAGGTTAAGATAAAAATTGCTCAACTCCCCCACAAGCAATTCAAGGTTCCAACAGAATCCAATAGCCAAGGGTCTACAGTGTACAGGGAAAAAAAAAAGAATGAAAGACATTATGTGGGATGCCAGATGGGTTAACCACTCTTGACTGGGGAGAATTTTCTCCCTCAAAAGAGATTGCAGAGCATCTTGATACAGGCTTTTCTCTTGTGTAAACCTTCTCCCAACTTTGGAAGTAGAGGGAACTAAAACATTTTATGCCATAAATATAAACAAACAGTGAGTAACTAAATTAGAATTTCAAAATTCAAGGAACAAAGATGCACAACCCTGTACTTTGTAGGTAGTGATTGCAGCTGCAAGTCATATCCCAGCCTGCGCAGGCCCACTCCAGCTGTCTTACATCTCACAGTGTTTGAGGACCAGCTGCATGCAGATTTCTGGGCCACAGCTCCACAAATCAAAGTCCAGGGGGCTGATTTCTGCAGGATCTGCCTATGGCCAATCTGCCCAAGATGACTGTGAGAAACACAAGCTATATTTTATAGAAAGTATTCTTAATGATGTCTGCCCATTCCTCACTCCACACCATTACTTTTCACTGGAGGATGAAAAAAGTTGCTCTTGCGAAGGACCTATAATCTTTTTCTTCTGCTCAGTTCAGTTCAGTTCAGTCACTCAGTCATGTCTGACTTTTTGCAACCCCATGAGTCACAGGAGGCCAAGCCTCTCTGTCCATCACCAACTCCCAGAGTTCACTCAAACTCATGTGCATCGAGTCCGTGATGCCATCCAGCCATCTCATCCTCTCTCGCCCCCTTCTCCTCCTGACCCCAATCCCTCCCAGTATCAGGGTCTTTTCCAATGAGTCAACTCTTTGCATGAGGTGGCTAAAGAATTGGAGTTTCAGCCTCAGCATCAGTCCTTCCAATGAACACCCAGGACTAATCTCCTTTAGGATGGACTGGTTGGATCTCCTTGCAGTCCAAGGGACTCACAAGAGTCTTCTCCAACACCACAGTTCAAAAGCTTCTGTTCTTTTGTGCTCAGCTTTCTTAACAATCCAACTCTCACATCCATACATGACCACTGGAAAGACCATAGCCTTGACTAGATGGACCTTTGTTGGCAAAGTAATGTCCTTGTTTTTGAATATGCTATCTAGGTTGGTCACAACTTTTCTTCCAAGGAGTAAGCATCTTTTAATTTCATGGCTGCAATCACCATCTTCAGTGATTTTGGAGCCCACAAAAATAAAGTCTGACACTGTTTCCACTGTTTCCCCATCTATTTCCCATGAAGTGATNAAGTAATGTCCTTGTTTTTGAATATGCTATCTAGGTTGGTCACAACTTTTCTTCCAAGGAGTAAGCATCTTTTAATTTCATGGCTGCAATCACCATCTTCAGTGATTTTGGAGCCCACAAAAATAAAGTCTGACACTGTTTCCACTGTTTCCCCATCTATTTCCCATGAAGTGATGGGACCGGATGCCATGATCTTCGTCTTCTGAATGTTGATCTTTAAGCCAACTTTTTCACTCTCCTCTTTCACTTTCATCAAGAGGCTCTTTAGTTCCTTTTCACTTTCTGCCATAAGGGTGGTGTAATCTGCATATCTGAGGTTATTGATATTTCTCCCAGCAATCTTGATTCCAGCTTGTGTCTCTTCCAGCCCAGCGTTTCACATGATGTACTCTGCATATAAATTAAATAAGCAGGGTGACAATATACAGCCTTGATGTACTCCTTTTCCTATTTGGAACCAGTCTGTTGTTCCATGTCCAGTTCTAACTGTTGCTTCCTGACCTGCATATAGGTTTCTCAAGAGGCAGGTCAGGTGGTCTGGTATTCCCATCTCTTTCAGAATTTTCCACAGTTTATTGTGCTCAGTGTGATACAAAACAAAAACCCTTCTTAACAACAAAATGAGGTTTTTCTTCTCAGTTTATTAATTGCATGTGTTGTTCTACTCATTTCCTTTCCTATAACCTTCCAACTAATTTCATCAAATATTTATTGTCTACTGTGTTTCCACAACAAAACTACAAGCCGGAAATATTATAGAGCTGATTAAACATGCATTCTTGGCTTCTGTTTTAGGTACTGTATGGAGTACTGGAGATATGACAAGTAAACTAGATTGCTTCTGTCTGTATGGAACTTGTATAGGACAAACAAGCAGTATGCCTTAAAGAGAGGTGCTATCAAAGATCATTTGTTTAAAAATTTAAGCACATTATAGCTTCTGGAAGAATTTCAATTCTGGAGTTTAAATACAGCCTCTATATAAAAATCAATTGTTTGGCGTTATCCATATTTATTTTCAAAAGCCATCAAAGATACAAAAAAACAGAAGGGTAAAGATAAAAAAAAGAATGGCTAAATTGTGTTGATGCTATCAGAAAAAGATGAAGTACCATGGGACAGAGGAGGTAATGATTTATTTCTCTTCCTCTATGTTTGCGTTTCTCTATACCACACACTTTATTTCAATTCTGAATCAAAGATGAAGAGTTGGAGATGCCAAAACATGTCTTCAGGGAACTATAGATCTCTCTTCTATATCTACTTCAATTAGAACTAGTTTCCTGATAAAAGTACCTGCCTCACTAAGCAAAAGAGCTAAAATCTGATTATATTTTTAAAATCAAGATTCTAAGCTTCTCCCTCTTGGATACAAAGAGATGAAATTTTGAGTAGGAAGCTATTTAAGAAACTTGATGCAAACTCAAATACAGTCTAGAACTATATGACAATTCTTCAAATTTCACCATCAAGATTGCCAGGTGCTAAGGGTTCCAGAATTAGATTGTGTATTTGACATCTTTTGTTTCTGTTGCCCTAATCTGAGTGCCCTTGGGTTACCTTTCATTTCACTAGAGAAGCCGAATGGGAGAAGGTGTTCCCTCTCCCTATTTGGCAGACATATCTTGGGCACATGAGTCCCAAGACAGAGACATCAAGGTGCAAGGCCAGACAGAGATTCTTGGAAGCAACTGTGATGGACTGAAGACTCCAACAACATGCAGAATGATGTGTGGTTAGCAGTGCAGAGTGATGGCCACTGACAGCAGCATCCTAAGCTGAGTCCCCATGAAAGAATTTTACCTTTGCTTGGACTTCTTTGGCTACTATTCAAAGGTCTTTCTCTAAACTTCTCATTACTTTTATGATCTGAAACTTTCTAACAAATTATTTTTCTGCTTAAATTAATCTGAGTCAGTTCCTATTTTCATGCACTAAGAACTTTGACTCACTTGAGTAGGAAGCTGAGGTCACGAATTATGGAGAAAGGCTATATCAGATATAACAGAAAAGAGTATCAGCTCTGAAGAGAAGATTGGCAGAGGTGAGGTTCCTAACTTGGATCCAGCACATATGGGTGAACTAGGATCACTACAGGGAGAGAAAGTTAAATAAGAAAGCTAGAAGTGACACTTTAATAGGTACATAGACAGATTATATCATCTAGGGGACACCACTGCAACTAGGGAGGAGCTAATTTCAGAACATACTTGCTCCAGGTCTAGAAGGACTTCTACTACACTCATTCATTTATTCTTTTACTCAGTCTGTCATTAATGAAGACCTAATATGAGACAGCACTATTGATTAAAAAAAGAGATGATGCTCGTTCCCCACAAAAATTACACATGAGCAAGACAGATACTTAACAAACAATTATAAATACAGTTGATCCTCAGTATTCGGATTCTTTATCGATGAATTTATCTTCTTGCAAAAATGCATTTGTAACCCCTAAATCAATACCCACCCTGCTTTAGCAGTCATGGGTAGATATGTTTAGAGGTGTGAGAAATTAAAGTTGGAGAATACATGTGTTCCCAACTGAAGCTGAACAAAGAGACATTCTGCCTGTTTAGTTTTCTCTCATCGAGATGGCTGGGGGATAGACACAACGGGGGACAGTGGGATGCAAGGAGTTCCGGCTCTAGGACCTGTTGACTGGTTTGAATCCCAACCTGCACCTGTTAGGGTGGTGTCTTTAAGCCAGTCACTTAACACTTCTAAAACTTGTTTTCTCTCTTGTAAAATAAAGAAAATAGATATACAAGGATGAGTTATTTTTAGGATTTAAGATTATAATCTATGTGAGATACAGAAACATAATGTATAGATATAGATATTTATGGATATATTTCTCCAGGAGCAATATTTCAGCATTTGATAATTAAGTAGTTGGGGTATAATTATAGCAAAGAAATGAGAATTCAGTGAGAGCACTAGTCTTTATGTAAAATCTCCCTCCTTGCTCCTGGGCCAGGACACTGCCTCCAGGAAGTAAGCTTGTGCAACCATAGGATTCATCTAGCTTGTTTCTCCTTTCTGGATCTCAATCTGTACAGCCTGCTATCCAGCCTTCAAAAACTCACGTTTCATAAAGTTTATTGATTATTCTAGTTGTTTATAGCAAACAAGAAGTCAATTCTCATAATAAGTAGTCCTTTTCAAGCAAGAAAAGAAGAAGAAATATTAAATTATACTATCTTTTGTGTTTATCAACCTAATTACCTTTACTGGTTCCCTTTAGTTTTTTTTTTTTGTTGTTGTTGTTATAGATTCAAATTACCGTCTGGTGTCACTAGCTTTCTTTCTGAAGCATTTTCTGTAATATTTCTTCAGGCAAATTTGCTCGCAACAAACTCTCAGTTTTTATCTGAGAGTGTCCATTCTGTCTTCTGTTTTGAAGGATAATCTTGCTAAATAAAAGATTCTTGGTCGACAGATTTTACTTTCAGCACTTTGAGTACATCATCCTACCGCTGCCTGGACTTCACTGTTTCCAATGAGAAGTCAGCCAGTAATCTTACTGGGCTTTCCCTATACGTGATGAGTCATTTTTCTTTTACAGTTTGCAAGATTTTCTCTACTTCTGGCTTTCAACATTTTTTACTGTAATGTATCTGACTATGGATCTCATTGAGTTTATTCTATTTGGAAATCATTGAGCTTCTTATATATATAGATTCATGTTTATCATCAAACAGTAATTTTTTGCCATTATTATTTTTTTCATTGTGCTTCTCCATCCTCTCCTTTTGATACTTCAATTACATATATGTTAGTGCACTTAAAAGCATTCCTAATGTCTCTAAAATTATGTTCATTTTTCTTCATCCTATTTTTTCTCTATTTTTCATATCATGTAATCTCTGTTGATCTTTCTTCAGGATCACTGAACCTTCCTCTGTCAGTTCAAATGTATCGTTGAAGCCTTCTACTATTAATAGTAACCATAGTCTTCAACTCCAGAAATTCCACTTTGTTCTATTTCATAACTCCTGTGTCTTCACTGGTATTTTCTATCTGATGAAACATCATCATCATATCTTCCTTCAGTTCTTTAGGCATGGTTTCTTTTGGTTCTTTGAACATAATTATCATGGCTGTTTTAAAGCCTGTCATTTTCTATTGCTTTTTTTCCTTGTTTATGGGTCATACTTTCCTAGGGTTGTTTTGCATATCTCATAATATTTTTGTTGAAAATTATACATTTTAGAAAACATATTGTAACAAGTATAGGTACCGATTCCTCTAAACCTGGGTATTCTTCCTCTTTGCTTGATTGTTTATGTGTTTAATGACTTGGCTCAACGAATCCTAACAAGTTTATTTTGTTTGCATTATGGCTCAGATTTTTCCCCTTATATTAATCTTCTAGTCTGGCAACATAGGAATAATCCCTCGGTTGGCTTAAATCACTTATTGATCAAAGGTTATGCTTAAGTCTTCTTAATCAGTTTTATTTTTACCCTTTACTACTGAGNCTAGTCTGGCAACATAGGAATAACCCTTCGGTTGGCTTAAATCACTTATTGATCAAAGGTTATGCTTAAGTCTTCTTAATCAGTTTTATTTTTACCCTTTACTACTGAGTACACATGTGGCTGCTCTGCCATCATAGTTCAGAGATTTTACAGGTTTTGCCCTATATTTAACCAAGGAATATAAAATTAGTTGAGCTTCCCTTGTGGCTCAGCTGATAAAGAATCCACCTGCAATGCGGGAGACCTGGGTTCAATCCCTGGGTTGGGAAGATCCCCTGGAGAACGAAAAGGCTACCCACTCCAGTATTCTGGCCTGGAGAATTCCATGGACTGTCCATAGGGTCACAAGGAGTCGGACATGACTGAGTGATTTTCACTTTACTTTCATAAGATTAGAGGCTCTTCCTCTGATCCCTTCTGAGATGGTACAACCTTGAGCATTCACAGAGCCTTCCGACTGCCAGGAAGGAAAGTAATTTTATTTTTAAACCTGGCTTTCTAGGTGTTGCCCCTGGGTTAGAGCAGCTAAGGGTCTGATTAGTGTTTAGTCAGAGGTTATCTTTAAGCCCCTTTTTCTAGTAAGGCTCTACCCCCTGTTATAATGGATGTATCTTTGTGTAGCACTGGGAATGACCTCAAGCCTCCTCAGCATTCTGCTCAGTTCCTGAGTGAGTGCTAGTGTGTGAACATACCGTCCCCTGGCTCAGGTGTGACTGTGATCACAGGAGGACTCCTTTTAAGCTATCTCTTTTCCTGATTCTTCTTTTAAACTTCTGGCTGTTCTGCCATTTCGCTTGTATCATGAAGTTAGCAGCTTTCTGTTGCTCTCTGCTAAGACCTCCATTGCTTTCAACAATGTTATTAGGCAGGAGTTCTCCATTCTCTGTTTCAATATAGTCAATCTCCTCAAGCAGAACTTGGGAGCATTTGATCTTTATGCCCTGCCTTTCTCACCAGGAAAGGCATCTATACCCCATTGCACCAAACCTGTGGGCAGGGGGGCATACTTTTCCCAGAGTAATACCCCCTGGACACTGGGGAAGTGGTAGCCCTTGGTCTTCTCCGTTGGTCCTTCCTATAACAGAATCTTCACTCTATGAGTAAAATGGGATAGGAGTGTTCCAAGTGCCAGTGTTCATGGGTTGCCAAATAAAAAACAGCCAGTTCCTTCTAAGAGTATGAGAGAGGTGGGAGAAGAGAGACTCAGACCTCTCAGCCGCATCTACCAGGAATACAGCTCCTAACACGAGACTGAGAGGAAAGAGGATGAGAAATGCTGGCAGTCTGCTCTTTCTCAAGTGAAAAACTAGCAATTGAGGGAGAAGGAGGTCCTTTCTTTCTTCTTGGTGGCACATGACCAATGTAGAACTCTCATAACACAAAGCACTGGGGATAACAGGACAGGCAAGGGAGCAGGTTAGGACTCAAATGCCACAGACCCTCACTGTTCATAGCAAGATCGAATAGATCTTCCTAAATGAAAACTTTTCTACTTGCTGTATGCCCTTAGGATAATGTATGGAGAATTTAAATGATTGCTTAAAAAAAAATATTCAACAGTTACTCATCTGGAGTTTCATTAATCCCTTTAACTCTGCTATTCCAAAAGTCTTATTTAGATATACTTCTTTATTTCCCAGAATTTGATCATTTTTCACCTGAAACATTTTAAACTTTTCCCATTTAATTTTCTTGTCTTCCTACAGCCTCAATCTTGCCAATTCTTTGGTTAAGAAATAGTTTTCAATTTTAAAATAAAATAAGACTAAATAAATAATTTCCTTTTTTTCTTGCAATTCCTTCATGTCATTGCTACTGCAGATTAAAGTAACTTTTCCTTTCTATTTCTTCTCCATCCCTTCATTGACATCTTCTTTACTTCCAACATTTTCACAATTCTCTCTGAAATTTTATTTTGTAGCTACTTCCCCTTTCCTATCAAAGACGCACTAGCTCTACCATCAGTTATTTTTTCTAAGTGAAAAGTAATTCCTCCCTCTGCAATAGGATTAAAGATGTTAATTTATGTAAAATATTTAGAAGAACACCTGGCATATGGTAAGCAGACAAAATATATAAAATAATTTTTATTTTTAATGAAAGGCTAAAGCAGAGTCCTAGAAGCTGGAACTGGAATTGGCTTTAAATTTCAGCTATTTCCAAACTCTNCCATCAGTTATTTTTTCTAAGTGAAAAGTAATTCCTCCCTCTGCAATAGGATTAAAGATGTTAATTTATGTAAAATATTTAGAAGAACACCTGGCATATGGTAAGCAGACAAAATATATAAAATAATTTTTATTTTTAATGAAAGGCTAAAGCAGAGTCCTAGAAGCTGGAACTGGAATTGGCTTTAAATTTCAGCTATTTCCAAACTCTGCATTTTATTGATGGGACATCTACAAAGAAATAAATGATTTACCCATGTCTTCAGATCAAATACATACACACAAATTATTTCATTTTTTGCTTACAATGACCCTGGGAAGTAGGTTGACTGGGTAACATTATCTGAGGCACACAGAAATTAATGACTTGCCTAAGCTACCATTAAGTAAGGACAAGACCAAAACGAGAGCCAGATCTCCTGATGAGCATTTGCACGGGCTCAGCTAACATGTTTTTTGCCATCTGCACCACCAGGAAGCTCTTCCCTGGTGTCTCAGATGGTAAAGAATTTGCCTGCAATGTGGGAGACCTGGGTTCCATCGCTGGGTCAGGAAGATCCTCTAGAGATGGAATTGGCAACCTTCTCCAATATTCTTGCCTTGAGAATCCCACAAACAGAGGAAGCTGGCAGCCTACAATCCATGGAATGCAAAGAGTCAGACAGGACTGAGCGACTAACATTTTCACTTTCGCCTAACATGTTACTGAGTTCACTTTGAGTATTAAAAAAATGCAATTTAATAGTAGAGGGTTTTCACATAATGTATCCCATTTGCTTTAACAAGTGATGGCATAGGTATTGCAACATGAACAAAGGAATGTGATAGTCCTCACAGAGATTAGAAATCAGGGTGCACAGCTAGTAAGACGTAAAGCCAAGAGCCCCGGTCTTCTCTCCCCAAGGCCAGAGCCTTACCTCTCCACCAGGCTGCCTTAGCACAGCTCTCAGTATATTCAACTTATCTTCCTAAAATAGAGAGCCCTCCTAGTTTACATTTATAGCTCCATTCAGTCAGGTGTCTTCATAAAAGAAATTATGCATTTTTGTTCTGCAGCTAAGATTTTAAAATCTCAGGAAGCAATTTCATGCTATTACTTCCATCTTTCTTTTTTTTTTTTTTTTTTTATTCATTCACTTCTGAATTACCCAGGTGGGTCGTTTAAAACTTGAGACCTTTACAGTTCTTCCATCTATTTGTCCTCTGGGTTCACACCGCAGTTTTGGTTAGCAAGATCCTCCTCTTACGTCTTGCTTTCTTTTAGTAAAGAGGATATTACACCCAGACATGTTCACAAACGTTGAGCACTGGCCCACTCACTCATTTACCAATCTTTTGCCAAACTCCTCAAATGTTAAAAGACATGACAGTTTTTAAATAATAAAATAGTTGCATCTCTTTGAAATGTCATAAATCATATTCTATAAGTTTTCAGAAATTTTCCTTAAAAAAGTTATAAAAGTAGAAAAAGGCAAATAATATCTTCTCATAGATTAAAATATATTAATGTTAATATTTTTCCAAAATAAACAGTCTTCAATCTCAATTAGGGTAATTAACTCCTGCTTCTGTATGCAGTGAAAACTAATTTTTGTCACATTAGGTCTTATTGTGTTTGGATGCATTTTCTACAAATAAAAATAGCTTGCTTACAGTATCTTCTTATACAATAATTAAAATTTTCTTAACTATTTAAAATGTGAAAATAGAGTTTTTTTCTATGTTCAATTTCAAAAAGATTATATATTTCTTCTAAAATATTATTAAAAAGCAGAAAATAAAGAGAAGAATAATCATCTGAAATATCATATTGATAACTACAATTAAAATTTTAAAAACATGCTTTCAACTATTTCAGAGATATGCAATAATTTTTAATGTTCTTTTGTAACTTTTCTTCATTCACCAGTGCCCATGCTAACATTTCGATATCAATACCTATAGATACACAGAATCTTTTCTTTTGGCTTTTAAATTTGGAGGAGTAGGGTACTTGGTTTATTTTTTACAACAAATGTAGAATTTTGATAATATATCTCCATATAAGGCACTCTTATCATTGGTAATTACAAGGTCTAGTCTTAGTTTATATTATCTTTACCTTCTTTCTCAATCTTTGGTCCCTTCTAATCCTTTTACATATATACTACTTATAATAAATGTGGCATACACCTTTGAATATCTATGTATCCTTTGTAGACATATGCATATAATAGATGAACACATGTTAGTATATTAAACTAGCAAATAACAATATACACAAAGTACACTAACACAGCTGAATGCACCAAGCCACATAGGAATAGATTATTATTCATCATTCCTGTTCACATGCTTTTCTTTTAGACCCATTTTGGCCACAGGCACCACCTTGAAAGTGCTATCTGCATGATTCTGCCTCATCATTGTACAAAAAAAGCAAACACAAGACCAAGAGTACAAAGAATCTTTCTCTAGAACCTCTACATTCTGTTCAAAGCCTGAAATTGCTTCTCCATTTGCAATCTGTGAATATNATGCTTTTCTTTTAGACCCATTTTGGCCACAGGCACCACCTTGAAAGTGCTATCTGCATGATTCTGCCTCATCATTGTACAAAAAAAGCAAACACAAGACCAAGAGTACAAAGAATCTTTCTCTAGAACCTCTACATTCTGTTCAAAGCCTGAAATTGCTTCTCCATTTGCAATCTGTGAATATATATCTCTGTTCTTCCCCCTTTCACTTGTTTTCTACCTTTCATCACACCTCTTTCCCAAGGTAACATTCTTCTTATTTCAAAGCAATGATCTATATTTTATAGCAGCATTTTTAATGCATTAGCAATTTAATATGCCTTTTAAAGATGATATTGGTTTTTTATTGTAATTATTATTGCCTATGATGGAGTTCTTTTATAAAATTGTAAAGCTCTAGAGTGGACTCTCTCAATCTTACTTCTCTCATGAACCTGTTACTGTTAATACATGAATCTCCAGAAGTGTTGTTTATTTCAAGAGCACATATATTTCCCTAGGGATGGGTCTCTACATATTGCCTTCAAGCACACATGTCCCTTGAGGATCTGTGGTATTCATAGGAGTGAAATTGCTGGGTAATTGGTTATATGAATATATAATTTAACTACACACTGACAGATTTCTCTTCAGAATCACTGTACCAGTTCATATTTCCACCAATGTCTTCCCTATATCATTGTTTTAACAACTACACGACATTTTATATTATGGAAGGAAGCACCATAATTCACCTCACCATTCCTCTACTTTTGAACCGGTTATTTCTACTTTTGGTTATATTATATTAAAGCTCATAGATACACATCCTTCTATAGAAAGCTTTGTGCAATGTTTTGGCTATTTTTTAAAGACAATTTCTTTAAAAATGTAGAAATAGTGCAAGATAAAATAACAAGCATATAATGCTTTGGAGGCATATTGGCTAATTGCTTTCAAGAAAGCTTGTACCAGTTATAGTCCCTTTCAGAAATTTCTCATATGTTTGTTCATTTACAAAATATTTATTAAGTGCTAGTATTTTTCAGGTACTATTTGGGGCCCTGGCCATTAGACACAGAATGATTCTCCATTCCTTAGGGGAGGAGGAATTGTGGGAGAATAAGGAAGCTAAGAGAGAAAATGATCTCAGTTAGGAACCAGCTTCAGGTGGTCCCAATAGGAAGCTCTGTTACGTAAACTACAGCATAGAAACAGTCCTACTTGAAGCAGGAGGTTAGGCCATATTTGTCTCCTGAGGTGGAGGATGGGGAGTGGGCTGAGCAGAGAAGCTCTCCTTTTGGTCAAATCCAACTCTCCATCAGAGAGGCAGCTCTGCTTTGTCAGCTGCCACCACTCACACCAGCAAGTTGGCAGGGAGTCGGGGGTGGGATCAGCTACCTGTGACGGGGATCCGAAGGAGGTATGACCTGTCTGTGGGTANGGAGGATGGGGAGTGGGCTGAGCAGAGAAGCTCTCCTTTTGGTCAAATCCAACTCTCCATCAGAGAGGCAGCTCTGCTTTGTCAGCTGCCACCACTCACACCAGCAAGTTGGCAGGGAGTCGGGGGTGGGATCAGCTACCTGTGACGGGGATCCGAAGGAGGTATGACCTGTCTGTGGGTAAGAATTTGACAAAGGCTAAAGCCTCAGTTATCTTTTTAAGTTAAGGACTCCTTTCAATATGAAGGAGGATGAAGAGACTCAATTTTCATTTCTTCATCTCATTTACCTTCTAACAAATAACTTCACAACTGTAGGGTCTACCCAAGGCATCCCCACGACTGTTTGTCAGTGCTATAACCCACAGTGAAGATATGAGATAACCAGGAGAAAATTTAGAAGCCTCCTTCTCTTTCTTTCAGTGTAGATAACATTCATCTCATCTTAGGTAAAGAGTAATTTGTAGCTTGCCTACTTCTTCAGGCCAAATTTAATCTTCTTNATTTGCTTGTTTGTTTTGCCTGCACCACACAGCATGTGGAGTGTGGGATCTTAGTAGTACTCCCTCCCTCTCCCCTTCCCATCCCCCACCGACCTCCAGGAATTGAATCTTGACCTGAAAAATGGAACTGATAATTGTACCTTCATCACAAGGTAACTGATACAGATAGAACACTTAAAAGAACATTGTGACATGCCTGGCACATAATAAGAAATTGATCAATCTTAGCTTTTATTACTATTAGTGAGGGAAGGGTACTAAAATGTCTTGAGTGCTCTTTATGTCTTTCTTAAAGCTCCATGAGGGCAAGGAATATTTATATTTTGTTCTCTTCTTTTCTTTGCAACTAATAACACAATAGGTAGCAGGAATATATCTAACTAAATACTGAATGAATGAGTCAAGGATGAAGAATCAACTAATNATTAGTGAGGGAAGGGTACTAAAATGTCTTGAGTGCTCTTTATGTCTTTCTTAAAGCTCCATGAGGGCAAGGAATATTTATATTTTGTTCTCTTCTTTTCTTTGCAACTAATAACACAATAGGTAGCAGGAATATATCTAACTAAATACTGAATGAATGAGTCAAGGATGAAGAATCAACTAATGGACAATATTATTACTTTCATTTTACAGAAGAGGAAATTGAAACTTATGGAAATTCAGAGGTTAAAAAGAGAAGTAACAAAATCCAAAAATGATAGTGCCAACATTTAAATCCAAATTTACATGAACATTCACAGTCTGAACTCCAGGTGCATCCTATCTAGAGAAATAAAATGCATTTCAAATAAAAACAAAAACTATTAATATTACTAGCCCACAGATGATGCCATTTAAATAACCTGATTGATGATTACTACAGAAGTTGGGCCTGGAAAGACTTCATATCCAGGAGGGGTGTTGTGGAAAAGGTTGTAAAGGGCTAAGATAGAAGCTGGACCTCTACAGGTTTATCAAATTTGATTTAGTGGGTGCTTGGTCTGGGAAAAGGGATCCCTTGGCAAACGGAACAGACTGAGCAAAATTGAAGTAGAAATCCTAAGGCAAGTTTTTGGGCTGTGAAATGGATCTTCTTTTTCTTGGAGAAGATAATTTTTGTAAATTTATTAATAAGATTTAAGCAGAAATAAGCTTGTGTTTAGATCTTAGGCTCTGAATAAAGGCCAAGTTTAGAAGTTAAAAAGGTATCAAGCAAATAATAGGATATTACTTTCTGTTTCCCTCTTTAGTTTTGTCAAGACAAGATAGTAGCAGTGTGTAGGACACAACAGGAGGAGAGGGATGTTGGAGGTGGGGAAATAATTAAGGATACTATTGCAACATCCTGTCATGAGATAGTAAAGATAAGAATTAGAGATTTGAAATAGGAATGGGAAGAAAGGGAGCAATTTCAGAAACTCTGAAGAGAGTGTTCTAATTCCAAAGACCTAATCTGGATGACCCTAAAGTCTGGGTCACATATTTTACTTTTTTACTTTGCTAAAATATGTGACCCAATTAAAGGGCAATGACATGTCAAAACTTATGCTACAAGTAAAATGAGATTTTAATTTATTTTCCTTTTATTTTAATATTCATTCTTTACTTCTCTGAATTTGCACATAGCTGACATTTGGCTTGTTCTGAGGTCTAGCCATTCTACTCAGAAATGCCCACTAAACTGAATCCCTCCTTTTATTTCTATGCTTTACTAAAAGCACTTGTTATTTATATTCCCTTTTTTTTTTTTTTTCTTGTTGGAGTTATTTTAAAGAGCTTCTATGTTGGATTAAAATATTTGTTTATAATTTTTTTCTTTCTGTCTCCAGTCTTGGCTTCCTATGGGTAAAATGTAACACCTCTTATTCTCTAGCCCAGAAATGTCTACTCTTAAATCTAACATCTACTCTGTGCTCTAAAAATGACTAGCTCATAGTAATGACTAGTTCACAATTTATTGAGGGATTTTAATAAAAAGAATTCGCCTTTTAGGGCTTTATTCTGTGAAGCCTGCTTGACCTTTCCGAAGCTATATGCTTCTACCTGATTCTACAATTAATCTTGTAGAATTTAATATTGTAAATTGTCCATATTGGAGTGTCTTCCTCATTGGTTTGCAACATCTTTGAGAGTAACAACCTCTTGACTATTGAGAAAAGATTAATTTTTTGATTTTATGTTACTGAAGCTCAGAAAATTGGGGTAGAATTTTAACAGAGAAAACAAGGCTGCCTCTGTGTTGGATCTTTTCCCTTTAGGGCTACTTTTGTACTCTGTTGTCTGTGCTCAGTCATATTGGCTCTGCACCACTGTAAAAGAATGTTGCCTGGAGCCTGAAAGGTACATGACAGCCCATTCTCAAGGCTCTGCCTCCTAGACTCTACCTTTAAAAGTGTAAAACTCTTCCATTCATACAGAAGTAAAAAGTTGCAGAACAGAAAATAACAGCTGTCTTGTTGGAAGTTTATAGGAATGTTGTAACCAGACCTATATGGACAGCTGCAAAAATAAAGGATTCTGACACCAAGAAGTTTGCAACAACCAATCACTCTCTCTCCCCTTTTAGTACAAAAGAAAGCTGAATTTTAACTCAGGTAAAATAATTCTTTAGGATGCTAGTCTACCATCTTCTAGGCTTACTGGTTTTCTGAATAAAGCCATTATTCCTTGCCCCAACACTTTCTTTCAATCTGTTGGTCCATCATGCATCAAGCAAGTATGTGCTTGGACTCAGTAACAGAAGGAAGAGGCTTCAAGAAGATGCTGGACTTCCCGTGATAATGGTTTGTGAAATTTAAGTATTTAATTAGACAAGTATTATATGTATGCCTCTATGGCTTAAGGCTCAACATTCGGAAAACGAAGATCATGGCATCCAGTCCCATCACTTCATGGGAAATAGAAAGGGAAACAGTGGAAACAGTGTCAGACTTTATTTTTCTGTGCTCCAAAATCACTGCAGATAGTGAACGCAGCCATGAAATCAAAAGACGCTTACTCCTTGGAAGAAAAGTATGACCAACCTAGATAGCATATTCAAAAGCAGAGATATTATTTTGCCGACTAAGGTCCGTCTAGTCAAGGCTATGGTTTTTCCTGTGGTCATGTATGGATGTGAGAGTTGGACTGTGAAGAAGGCTGAGCACCGAAGAATTAATGCTTTTGAACTGTGGTGTTGGAGAAGACTCTTGAGAATCCCTTGGACTGCAAGGAGATCCAACCAGTCCATCCTGAAGGAGATCGGCCCTGGGATTTCTTTGGAAGGAACGATGCTAAAGCTGCAGCTCCAGTAATTTGGCCACCTCATGCGAAGAGTTGACTCATTGGAAAAGACTCTGATGCTGGGAGGGATTGAGGGCAGGAGGAGAAGGGGACGACCGAGGATGAGATGGCTGGATGGCATCACTGACTCGATGGGCATGAGTCTGAGTGAACTCCGGGAGTTGGTGATGGACAGGGAGGCCTGGCATGCTGCAGTTCATGGGGTCACAAAGAGCTGGACACGACTGAGCGACTAAACTGAACTGAACTGATCGGCACTCTAAAAAGGTGGACTATGTTATTACTGTGCTAGTAGGAAACCAAACATACCTCTGATCAGTTCTTACTGACCAAAAGAATGTTGTTTTGATTCACTGTGCATTTTAGAACTAAAATATATTCATTCTTGGAACAAGGGAACACAGATTAACAACTGTTTTGTTTTTTCACCCCAATCTTAGTTTAAATAACTACAGTACAAAACTAAGAAACATCTCATACAGATATCATATTGATTAGATTAGGTATGTATTTGTCAAAGTAAATCTGTGCATTAACATGAAACACCAAGAGTGTTATACACATGTTTTTTCACCAGTGTTTACACTTAAAATAACACTAGATGAAGTATTTGTGTCATTCTAATCTAGCAGCCACATGAAAAATAATGACTTGGAATCTATAAGACAACTGTTTTTCACTAACATCACAATACCTCATTAGAAAGGCTATGGAGGATTATTTTTAAATTCTTAAGTAACAGAGTTGCCTAATGAAAAATTTATTTGTAGAATTTGCAGAAAACATTTATAGAACAGTCTAGAAAGAATGGTATGACAATACGGAGATTCACAGTTATAATAAGCAAAGTATTACCTACTGCTGGAGACCAAAGGAAACATGACTAGCAGGAAGGAGGGTCCCGTGGAGACTGTTCCAGGGAAGAATGGCGCAACTAGAGTCAGCATGGATTCAGAGAAATAAATGTAAAAGACTTGCTAGTTGACAAGAGCAAGATGACTTTTTGAGAAAAAAATGAGTAAACTGAGAAATGGGAGACTGGGTTAAAAAGTGAGGTGAGGTCAAATAATTTTCTTCTTTTTCTTGAGCTCTTCAGTTCTTCAGCTTTAGGTTTAAATCAATCATAAACTTTAACATCGTTCAGGCAACAACTGAAGCAACGCTTGGAAGACGAAGATGCTGGGCTCTGGAGTTTCAAAAAGCTTTAATCCAACTATACATTTTATTTTCAGGCTTGTTAGTTTTCACAGTGCCATATTATTGAATGCGTATTTTTTTAACTGTTGTTGTTCCTATCAATCCTTGTCAATTCTGAAGAACTTCTCTATTTCCAGAGCTTTTGCTGCGGTAAAAAAGCAACTGACAAACACCTACTACATTGCACCCTGTGGGTACTCCATAAACACTTGTTTCCTGCCTGGCTGAATATGTCTTCAGGAACAGAGGCAATAAACCCAACTGCCTCAAAAATAACAGATGGTGGTATCTGGTAAGTGTTTCCCCTGAGGCCTTGTTAAATACATAACTGATGTCAGGAGGCAATTGCATCTTCCTCCCTTTTCAAAACAAGTAATACTTCATGTGTGCATATGTGTGAAAGAATGAACTAAAGTCACATTGATTCCTAATCACCTGAGACTTCTATGAGGATTAGGAAAAACCAGCCATAATGAGGGAAACAAATAATAGTTGCAAAACTGGTCAAGCCAAGGAGATGATATGTTGTGAGGTAATAACAGATCTGGATGGATTTTGAATTAATGTGTTAATCACTTTGTCATTAGAAATGAAAGGAAGAAACTGAGGAAAGTTGGGGGGAGGACAAGAGCAAGTATATATCAAAAATATATCATTCATAATCCATATTTCATGTTATCTCCCTAAAGTTTAAAACCTTAAATCATGATACTTCCTTGCTTCCGTTCAGTTGAGTTCAGTCACTCAGTCATGTCCAACTCTTTGTGACCCCATGAATCGCAACATGCCAGGCCTCCCTGTCCATCACCAACTCCCAGAGTTTACTCAGACTCACGTCCATCGAGTTGGTGATGCCATCCAGCCATTTATCCTCTGTCATCCCCTCCAATCCCTCCCAGCATCAGGGTCTTTTCCAATGAGTCAACTCTTCGCATGAGATGGCCAAAGTATTGGAGTTTCAGCTTTAGCATCAGTCCTTCCAATGAACACCCAGGACTGATGTTCTTTAGAATGGACTGGCTGGATCTCCTTGCAGTCCAAGGGACTCTCAAGAGTCTTCTCCAACACCACAGCTCAAAAGCATCAATTCTTCAGTGCTCAGCTTTCTTCATAGTCCAACTCTCACATCCATCCTTGCTATAATTCACTAGAAAAGATGTGTGACATCAATATTAAGTTCTGGGGTAAGAGATGCTTTTTAAATCATGAAAGAACAATAGATTTCACTATAGAAATCTTTAAAATTTTCTACATAAAAATAAAGGCCAAACAAAAAGTGAGGAATATATTTTCATATATTTAGTATTAAATTGTTAATATCAATATATTAAGTACTCTAGAAATAATATGGAAAATCACCATAAACACCAACACAGAAATGTGATAGTTCTCAAAATAGAAAATGCATACAACTAAAAAGAAAATTCAGAAATATTTCTCATCAGAACACAATTAAAACAATTGTATCTATTGAGTTAGCACAATTTATTTATTTATTTATTTTTAAATTTTTATTTTTTAGTTTGTTTTGCTTTAAAATACTGTACTCATTTTGGCATATATTGACTTTTTTTAAAAAATAAGAGTTTGGAATATGTCATACTTTCTAATATGAAAAAGAAGATGAGCAGATTTCTTCAGAATTGGAATAATGATGTTTTAAATATTTAGTTCCCTACCTTTACCTTTCAGTATGTCATATGAATTCCTCCAAATTCTTCCTACCCCATGCCCATTGTTCCTAATTTTTGCACAGCTGTCTCCTTTTCAAGTTACAGACAAATTGGAATTTGTAGTTCTCCAAATGTGCCATGTTATTTCACACATTTGAGGCCCCCAGCCTGGAATGTGTTCTACCTTTGTTCACCTGGCAAATTCCTATTCACTTTCTAAGACCCGCGCTAAATCTTAAATCTTCCCAACAGTATCCCCATCACCCTCTTCTCCCCACCATCTCAATAAAGAAACTCTCTGTTCTGCATCTTGACTACATTTCTATTGTTCCATATTTTACTAATTGAGTTACCTACATATCTTCTCTGTTGATTTTAGATTGCTTGAGGAAGAGATATGATGTTTTAATCATCTCTGTATCTCACATTTCTGCAAATGAGTTTGATAAAAGAAATTAAGCATTTGCTTACATGAGGTGAATTAAAACTTGTAAGCCTCTGTTGGGTGTTTCAGTGTCACACTGGCATATATGCAGCAAAGGCATAGCCATAAGCTAGATCAAGCAACAGTTAGAACCAGACATGGAACAACAGACTGGTTCCAAATCGGGAAAGGAATACATAAAGGCTGTATATTGTCATCCTGTTTATTTAATTTATATGCAGAGTACATCATGAGAAATGTTGGACTAGATAAAGCACAAGGTAGAAATCAAGACTTCTGGGAGAAATATCAATAACCTCAAGTAGGCAGATGACACCACCCTTATGACAGAAAGTGAAGAAGAACTAGAGAGCCTCTTGATGAAAGTGAAAGAGGAGAGTGAAAAAGTTGGCTTAAAACTCAACAGTCAGAAAGCTAAGATGATGGCATCTGATCCCATCACTTCATGGCAAATAGATAGGGAAACAATGGAAACAGTGACTGACTTTATTTTGGGGGGCTCTAAAATCACTGCAGATGGGACTGCAGCCATGAAATTAAAAGGTGCTTGCTCCTTGGAAGAAAAGTTATGACCAACCTAGACAGCATATTAAAAAGCAGAGACATCACTTTGCCAAGAAAGGTCCATCTAACCAAAGCCATGGTTTTTCCAGTGGTCATGTATGGATGTGAGAGTTGGACCATAAAGAAAGCTGAGCATCAAAGAATTGATGTTCTTGAACTGTGGTGTTGAAGAAGACTCTAGAGAGTCCCCTGGACTACAAGGAGATCCAGCCAGTCCATCCTAAGGGAAATCAGTCCTGAATATTCATTGGAAGGACTGATGTTGAAGCCAGAACTTTGGCCACCTGATGCAAAGAACTGACTCATTGGAAAAAACCATGACACTGGAAAAAACTGAAGGCAGGAGAAGGGGACAACAGAGGATGAGATGGTTGGATGTCCTCATCGATTCAATGGACATGAGTTTGAGTAGGCTCTGGGAGTTGGTGTTGGATAGGGAAGCCTGGCATGCTGCAGTCCATGGAGTCGCAGAGTCGGACACGACTGAGCAACTGAACTGAACTGAAACAGAGCTGTACTAAAGACTCAATATTTACTGTCCCAGTTTGCTTCCCTAGGCCCCATGACTTGCTGAAATATCAGGGAGGCATGACTAGTTCCTTTCACTTTCATATTTTTATTTATCCCAGAAAACAATTTTTTTGCTGTCATAAAACAAAAGTAATTTTTACCAAAAGTAATTTTTGATCATAGATTTTATTTCATGTAGGTCACCTAGGGATTTTTACCAATCTTAACAGTGTTAGATTTTCAGACAGATTATTCCATTATAACTTAGATGACATGCATTCTTA
Organism: Neotragus moschatus; assembly: GCA_006410615.1. Classification (NCBI taxonomy): domain Eukaryota; kingdom Metazoa; phylum Chordata; class Mammalia; order Artiodactyla; family Bovidae; genus Neotragus; species Neotragus moschatus. Next base: position 346,913 of record SJYA01000899.1, on the reverse strand, counting down.
CATGTGATTAAAAAGTAGACATGGTACATCAGTATCTTATCAGGATTCTTGGTGGATGAGTCTATATTAATTCATATTCCATTAGTGAAATATGTTCCTGCATTCATCATGGTTTTTAACATTTGAAACATTTNAAGAAACTGAGGAAAGTTGGGGGGAGGACAAGAGCAAGTATATATCAAAAATATATCATTCATAATCCATATTTCATGTTATCTCCCTAAAGTTTAAAATCTTAAATCATGATACTTCCTTGCTTCCGTTCAGTTGAGTTCAGTCACTCAGTCATGTCCAACTCTTTGTGACCCCATGAATCGCAACATGCCAGGCCTCCCTGTCCATCACCAACTCCCAGAGTTTACTCAGACTCACGTCCATCGAGTTGGTGATGCCATCCAGCCATTTATCCTCTGTCATCCCCTCCAATCCCTCCCAGCATCAGGGTCTTTTCCAATGAGTCAACTCTTCGCATGAGATGGCCAAAGTATTGGAGTTTCAGCTTTAGCATCAGTCCTTCCAATGAACACCCAGGACTGATGTTCTTTAGAATGGACTGGCTGGATCTCCTTGCAGTCCAAGGGACTCTCAAGAGTCTTCTCCAACACCACAGCTCAAAAGCATCAATTCTTCAGTGCTCAGCTTTCTTCATAGTCCAACTCTCACATCCATCCTTGCTATAATTCACTAGAAAAGATGTGTGACATCAATATTAAGTTCTGGGGTAAGAGATGCTTTTTAAATCATGAAAGAACAATAGATTTCACTATAGAAATCTTTAAAATTTTCTACATAAAAATAAAGGCCAAACAAAAAGTGAGGAATATATTTTCATATATTTAGTATTAAATTGTTAATATCAATATATTAAGTACTCTAGAAATAATATGGAAAATCACCATAAACACCAACACAGAAATGTGATAGTTCTCAAAATAGAAAATGCATACAACTAAAAAGAAAATTCAGAAATATTTCTCATCAGAACACAATTAAAACAATTGTATCTATTGAGTTAGCACAATTTATTTATTTATTTATTTTTAAATTTTTATTTTTTAGTTTGTTTTGCTTTAAAATACTGTACTCATTTTGGCATATATTGACTTTTTTTAAAAAATAAGAGTTTGGAATATGTCATACTTTCTAATATGAAAAAGAAGATGAGCAGATTTCTTCAGAATTGGAATAATGATGTTTTAAATATTTAGTTCCCTACCTTTACCTTTCAGTATGTCATATGAATTCCTCCAAATTCTTCCTACCCCATGCCCATTGTTCCTAATTTTTGCACAGCTGTCTCCTTTTCAAGTTACAGACAAATTGGAATTTGTAGTTCTCCAAATGTGCCATGTTATTTCACACATTTGAGGCCCCCAGCCTGGAATGTGTTCTACCTTTGTTCACCTGGCAAATTCCTATTCACTTTCTAAGACCCGCGCTAAATCTTAAATCTTCCCAACAGTATCCCCATCACCCTCTTCTCCCCACCATCTCAATAAAGAAACTCTCTGTTCTGCATCTTGACTACATTTCTATTGTTCCATATTTTACTAATTGAGTTACCTACATATCTTCTCTGTTGATTTTAGATTGCTTGAGGAAGAGATATGATGTTTTAATCATCTCTGTATCTCACATTTCTGCAAATGAGTTTGATAAAAGAAATTAAGCATTTGCTTACATGAGGTGAATTAAAACTTGTAAGCCTCTGTTGGGTGTTTCAGTGTCACACTGGCATATATGCAGCAAAGGCATAGCCATAAGCTAGATCAAGCAACAGTTAGAACCAGACATGGAACAACAGACTGGTTCCAAATCGGGAAAGGAATACATAAAGGCTGTATATTGTCATCCTGTTTATTTAATTTATATGCAGAGTACATCATGAGAAATGTTGGACTAGATAAAGCACAAGGTAGAAATCAAGACTTCTGGGAGAAATATCAATAACCTCAAGTAGGCAGATGACACCACCCTTATGACAGAAAGTGAAGAAGAACTAGAGAGCCTCTTGATGAAAGTGAAAGAGGAGAGTGAAAAAGTTGGCTTAAAACTCAACAGTCAGAAAGCTAAGATGATGGCATCTGATCCCATCACTTCATGGCAAATAGATAGGGAAACAATGGAAACAGTGACTGACTTTATTTTGGGGGGCTCTAAAATCACTGCAGATGGGACTGCAGCCATGAAATTAAAAGGTGCTTGCTCCTTGGAAGAAAAGTTATGACCAACCTAGACAGCATATTAAAAAGCAGAGACATCACTTTGCCAAGAAAGGTCCATCTAACCAAAGCCATGGTTTTTCCAGTGGTCATGTATGGATGTGAGAGTTGGACCATAAAGAAAGCTGAGCATCAAAGAATTGATGTTCTTGAACTGTGGTGTTGAAGAAGACTCTAGAGAGTCCCCTGGACTACAAGGAGATCCAGCCAGTCCATCCTAAGGGAAATCAGTCCTGAATATTCATTGGAAGGACTGATGTTGAAGCCAGAACTTTGGCCACCTGATGCAAAGAACTGACTCATTGGAAAAAACCATGACACTGGAAAAAACTGAAGGCAGGAGAAGGGGACAACAGAGGATGAGATGGTTGGATGTCCTCATCGATTCAATGGACATGAGTTTGAGTAGGCTCTGGGAGTTGGTGTTGGATAGGGAAGCCTGGCATGCTGCAGTCCATGGAGTCGCAGAGTCGGACACGACTGAGCAACTGAACTGAACTGAAACAGAGCTGTACTAAAGACTCAATATTTACTGTCCCAGTTTGCTTCCCTAGGCCCCATGACTTGCTGAAATATCAGGGAGGCATGACTAGTTCCTTTCACTTTCATATTTTTATTTACCCCAGAAAACAATTTTTTTGCTGTCATAAAACAAAAGTAATTTTTACCAAAAGTAATTTTTGATCATAGATTTTATTTCATGTAGGTCACCTAGGGATTTTTACCAATCTTAACAGTGTTAGATTTTCAGACAGATTATTCCATTATAACTTAGATGACATGCATTCTTACATGTGATTAAAAAGTAGACATGGTACATCAGTATCTTATCAGGATTCTTGGTGGATGAGTCTATATTAATTCATATTCCATTAGTGAAATATGTTCCTGCATTCATCATGGTTTTTAACATTTGAAACATTTTAGAAGGAAAAACATTCTTTAGGTATACTTTTGCTTTTTTTGTATCCATAAAGAGGAAATCAATTAATTGGAATTTTGTTGATGACTCAAGGGTCATCAGTATGGACATATATTGTCTCGTGGTTTAAACCCTTAAAGTCAATCCTTAGGCATAAACCTATCCAGAGGCATTTTAGGATTTCCCCCTACACTAAGGAATTCCAGATTATTCTGCTTTTAGGCCTTTGCTTGTTTTCAGCTGAAACATTTTTTGAAAGTGAGAAGTATTATTTGTGCAGTGGTGTTCAACTCTTTGCAGCCCTGTGAACTGTAGCCCTGGCAAGAATTCTGTAGTGGTTAGCTGTTCCCTTCTCCATGGATCTTTCCAGCTTAGGGATCAAACCCAGGTCTCCCACATTGCAGGCAGATTCTTTACCATCTGGGTCACCAGGAAAGCCCCAAGAATACTGAGGTGGGTAGCCATTTCCTTCTCCAGGAGATCTTGCCAACCCAAGAATCCAATCCTGGTCCCCTGCATTGCAGATAGATTCTTTACCATCTGAGTCACCAGGGATATTTTTTGGCTGTTTCTAAATCAATCTCTAGGGCTTCCCAGGTGGCTCAGTGCTAAAGAATCTACTTGACAATGCAGAAGATGCGAGTTCAATCCTGTACAATATTATGAATCTCCATCCGTAGTTCTTCAGACACTCTGTCTACCAGATCTAATTAGTAGTTCTAATTAGTACACATACCTTGAGGGAGTCATGTATGTAGCTCTCTGATTCATTGCATCTTATATTTGGTGGTTTTTATATGTACAAAAGCTATAAATTTGTGAATATTAATTTTAACACCTCTTAATTTACTGAATTTTTTGGTCAATTATCTTGGATTTTCAGTTATTTTTGTCTTCAGATAGTAGTATTTTTATCTCCTCCACCTTTCTAACTTCTATAGTTCTTTTTCTTGTCTAAGTGTATTGACTTATAAGTCTAGTTCAATATTAATAGTACTATGAAATTAGTTACCGTAATTAGTATAGCTAATATCCTTGTGTTTTCCTAACTTTGTTAGAAATTCCTCAATTAAATGTCATGGCAGTACTCTACAAAGATAATCATAGAATTATAACTCATAATAATAGAATACATTAATATATTTCATTAATGAATTTCTTAATATTGAAACATCCTTATTTCTCTAGAATGAACTCCTCTTGTTCCAGTGTGTGAGTTCCTTAATTCTATTTTCTAATATTTTATTTTGAATCGTTTATACTGATACACATAAGAAGGATTTGTCTGTAGTTTTATACTATGTTTTCCCAGTTTTGCTTGTCAATATTTCATCTACTTCATTAAAAAAGGTATCAGAAATTTTCTGCATTTTCTATGCCTTGGAAAAAATTCAATATAATTGGAATTAACTGTTTTATTATTATTTAATTCCAATAATATTAGAATTAAAGGTTGTTAGAATTCTCCAATTAAACTGTCTGAATGTGCTGCTTTTGAAAGACTAGCTCTTGGCATTGTATTTACATATGGAAGGGCTTCCCTGGTGGCTCAGATGGTAAGGAATCTTCCTGCAATGCAGGAGACCTGGGTTTGATATCTGGTTCAGAAAGATATCCTGGAGAAGGGAAAGGCTATCCACTCTAGTATTCTTACCTGGAGAATTCCATGGATAGAGGAGCCTGGGACCCCACTCCATGGGGTCCCAAAGAGTCGGACACAACTTAGCTGCTAACATTTTTTTTTTTACTTCTTTATATATGGAAATATTTTTATTGTTTTTTTCTCTTCAGAACCAGTTTATAAATTATGTCCTCTTAGAAAATTATCCCTTTTATCTAAATTCACATTATTTATAAACATTTTTATACTCAGTTTATTTCATTAAATTATGACATTATTACTTATTATTTCTTATTCTATATAAGAAATTGTCATTGTTATTGTTATTTTGAGATTAGATTAATTTATTTGCTATTTAAATTTTTAAGGAATTAGCTCATTTATGTATTGTTTTTAAAGTTTTTAATTCATTATGTTTCTTTTTATATTAATTCCTTCTTTCTGTTTTCATTCTTTCACTTTTATTTTCTAAATTTTGATGTTAAATACTTAGAAAAATTTTATTTTTACTCATAAAAATGTTCAGCTTTAAACTTCACTCCAAATAGGCCTTTCACTGTATATTATAGTTCCTGTTTTTACCTTGTATTTCCTTTTGGATCAAAAGTTGTTAAAACAGACATTTCACATGTCCAAGAAAAGATGTGTTCTTATTTTTTCTGATTTTATAACTGATTTCTTGCTTTATTCTCTGGTTCTCAAAGAATTTTGTCTGTAATACTTGTATCTTTTGGAATTTATTGAGGTTTTATTTTTTGAGGCCCCAAATACTTATATTTGTGAATTTACCATAGATACGTGAAAGCAAGTGTTCTCTGTTATTAAGGGTCTGAGTTTGATAGATGCTCATCAGCTTTATATTCTTCTTGCTTATGTCACTTAGGTTTTTTTGATCTTCTTTTTTACAGAAGTACTTGCTTTGCATTTACTGTAGGTTTATAAAAGTGATAATATAAACAAATTAGGCAAAGCATTTTTAATAATCAGAAAAATTATACTGGTGAAACTGTCAAAATATAAATACTCTCTTACTATTTAGTTATACATTTAAAGAGAAATAAAAAGTTATACAATGACTATTTGTTTCGTATTTAACACATAACAATGTTTATCCTACTCTACAGTGCAAGCACTTTGTGTATGCTTGGGCACATTGGTATATTCCTTTCCAAGTCTGGATCAACATCTGAGACTTAATGCTTTCTACATTTCCAGTGGTGTAACATGCCTCTGAGAGTTCTTTTAATGTGAAGTTTCTTGCTGACATCACTTCCTCTAGGACATATCCTCTGGCTATGCGTCTATAATCTCTTAGGCAGCAACAGTGACAACATTTCCATGGTCAGCTACTTCTTCTAGGATCCACTTATATCAATTCAGATTTCACTTTGAGAGTTACCACTCTTCTCTTCTTTGCTGCATTTTTATATCTGACGAGCAAGCCTCTGTTCATATTATGTGTTTTTGTAAAACAACATGTAGGTTTATCATTGAAAGACAAGTTGTGCTTAGTCACTCAGTCATATCCGACTCTGCAACTCCAGGGACTGTAGCCAGGCTCCTTTCACCATGGAATTCTCCAGGCAGGAATACTGGAGTAGGTAGCCATTCCCTTCTCCAGGGGAATCTTCCTGGCCCCAGTATTGAACCGAGGACTCCTCCATTGCAAGTGCATTCTCTATCGTCTGAGCCATCGGGGAAGAGAAAACACACATATACACTTTACTGCCTGTTAGTGAACTGCATAACAGATACTCACTGACCAGTCACCAACATACTTTGAAAGAAATGACATAATCCTTGATCAAAAACTGAATCTGTTATTTACATAGCAATTTATAGAATGAAGGGCTGGTAAAAGAGTTTGTATTTTATACAATTACTCACAGCTAAAATAGCATGGTAATAGAAATTTGAAATATGTTGTTGGGGAACTGATGTTCTGAACCATCCATGGATGATGGTTAGAGATGATATCTGAATTTTAGCCACTTAATGTTGTTCTGAACTCAGAAAAGTAAATGAAAGTTTCCTATCAATTTTGTATCTTCTATTTTTCTATAATCTCTTGCAATGTTTGCTTTATGAAAGGTATTACTATGCTATCAGTTGAGAAACATACTAAAACTATTACCTTTGTCTAAAGTCATACTTCAGGCATTCTTGTTTCAGCTAGTGCTTTTTGACTTGAATTCTATCTTGATGGACATTAAGACTGTGATTCTCTGTTCTCTTTTTGTTTGAATTTATTGTAATAGATACCTTTGCTTATTATTTTATCCTTTGTGAATCTGATGTTTTAAGTGGCATTCTTGTATAAAATGCAGAATTCAATTTTATTTTGTGGCCTATTCTGAAAACAAATTTTTCCAGTTTTATTGAAATATAGTTGACATATAATATTGTATATGTTTAAAATGTATAATATAATAATTTTACATATTGTGAAATAATTACTACAATAAGGTTAGTTAACATCCATCACTTCATATTATTATAATTTTTTGTCCTTATGATAAGAACTTATAAGATATACTTTCTTGGCAAGTTTTAAAAAGACAGTCCAGTGCTATTAACTATAGATAACATGATATGCTCCCAAACTATTTATCTCATAACTGGAAGTTTGTACTTTGGCCACCCTCACCCAATTCCCCCATCATACTCTCTGTCTTTGACAGCCAGCAATGCATTCTCTGGGCTTCCCTGGTAGCTCAGCTGGTAAATATTCCACCTTCAATGTGGGAGACTTGGGTTGGGAAGATCCCCTGGAGGAGGGCATGGCAACCCACTCCAGTATTCTTGTCTGGAGAATCCCCATGGACAGAGGAGCCTGGTGGGCTACAGTCCATGGGGTTGCAGAGT